>LGRX02009731.1:0-32262 GCA_001247695.2 Cymbomonas tetramitiformis | reverse complement strand
CATCAAAGAATCAAAGCAAAAAGATTGATGTTTTCAAGGATGGTAAATTGATCTCTCAGGTCGGACAGCGAGGTGCTTCTGATTACCCTACATACATGGCCACTAAGGGTAAAGAGTATGCCGATGAACGACGTCGGTTGTACAAAATTAGACACAAGAAAGACCGCAATGTCGTCGGTAGCAATGGATACTATGCAGATCGATTATTATGGTAGGGTGTTCCAATGTGAGGTTATATTACTCTAGTATTAAGCCCTGGTTCGGAACAAATGGTGTGTCACAATTAGAAAATCGTTATTATAGTAAAATCAATCCCCACTTTATGACAATGGTAAAATGTCCCATGTCGTCCAATCAATGTTTCCTTTGTCATAACTGAAGTTAAATGTCTTGGATTCCGATCTGACTTCTAATCCTAATGGCAACAATCTGTGATTGTTGCTTTTTGATTGATGTCTGATAACAAGGTTACTCATTTTGACTGGGTCGTTCCTTTGATTTAGAATCATATTTTTCATAACATCATGATTGATATGTTCTAAGTTTTCAGTACTCAAAGAGAAACCTTTAATCTTGGTCATACAATATTCATCGGCGAACTTCAGGCTGTATGACTTTGGTCCGGTGCTCAGGAATTCAATACACTTACCATGTTCTTTTTCCAATTCTTGAAGCTCACACTTAAGATAACCTAACCATGGCTGTCTATAACCAGTCCCGTGATATATGTGATGGTTCTCTTGAGTTTCTATATATATAATGGAATCAGTATCAAAGTATAATACGTTTGAGAACCCGGTGGCTTCTATCAGCTCGTACAATTTCAATCGTCCATAGCTGGTTATGAACGCGGCCAACACCTCGTTCGTTGAAAACCGCGTGTCGGCATACACATCAGAATTTTCGGTAAAATTCATCAGTACCATTTCATTCTCTTCAGATCCAATAAACTCATATTTACAATCGTACCTCTTATTACTGATTGTATTGTAGAACTCACCTGGATTTTGAATGACCTTACTTTTAGATTTGTTTGATCGTTCACCGAGTTTTCCATATTATATATTTTGCATGTCTTTAGCAACTTGTCTCATACCTGGATTGTATTTGATGTTTCGTTTGTCTAACTTGATACCTTCATGAAATTCAAAGTCTTTTATAAATGTATCTATGTCACCATCAGGTGGTCCCGACGACTCGGTCTTGAGTTTTAAAAACTTATCAATGTATGCACCGAACAAATCAGTTGTAGTCTCCTTCCAATGTTTAATTTCATAGATGTCAAGAATCTCATATCCCTTTTCAATAGCCTTCTCCAATTCCACCGTGGTCCATGTTCCGACCATTTCATACAACGGAAAGATCAATTTGTTTGTAACGTGCGGTAACACACCAAACTTCAAATGTTTATTTGGTAGTATCTTACATTTAATCAATCCAAAGTATCCATGAATATCAAGGGATTTAACATCTCTAATAATCTCCGGGTGCCCTTTCGGGAACCGTTTGGTCTTCATTACTGAAGGATACATAGAGTTGAAGTCTTGATATCTGATATATTCATTGTCTTTGCATTTATAAAACAACTTGCCTAAATCAACTCTTGCACCATGATAGGAGTCTCTATCATGAATGGGAGAAGCTAAAATTTGTCTATCTAAGAATGCATTTCCAACATGTGAAGTCTTCAATTGAGCAACTTGTGAATCCCAGTCCGATTCCCATATATATACAAGATTGTAGCCAGCTGCCTTGATGTCCTCTAATCGTTTCATGGTTTGTCGATTAACTTCGCCAAATGTCATGCCCGATCTCCGACCCTGTTGATACTGAATATCATCTTTGTGATACTTCTTCAAATCGGCGTGAAACCAACTACCAAGAAATTCATATACGGTGTTTGTTGTTTTATCAAATCCATCAACATATATGTGTAACCCCGTATCTTTGAGTTTATAGTTCCGTTTACCATCCAAATCTATGACAAGCTTCGCCGACGTTGTGTGTACTATATAGTCCAACCATTGATTCTCTTTGATAGAGGCATTCTGCGATTTGGTCAGTGATTGTAGTATACCCACCGAGTCCTTGGGCATACACTCATTTCTCCATATGTTCACCGCCAATTGAGCCAAAGTTAGATAGCTGAATGGATCGAACTTATTATCGGTGATTTTAAGAAAACAATCTCTGAAATCGAAGACAGCTCGTCGAAGAATCGTAACATCATTGTGACAATATCTCGCAAGCTCTTTTGGATGTTCAAAAATACAACATTTACTCTTTCTCTCAAACCACCAATGATATAACTTTGTATAAGCTTCAGGTTGTAAGATTTCTGGATTGTAATATTTGATATCGGGATAAAGACCCATGTAGTGTTCGTTCTCTTTTGTATTGAAAAGATGTGGATAATATCCCTTCGTGATTTCATGTTCAAAGCCGAACATTTCCGGAAGGGAATGCAATGGTCTTGTCATAAACATATATGAATCAATAAATCTTACATTTCCAATTCTCATACATAGAATGTCTGCACCTGTATATAATATATCTTGTGGAGGCTTTCTTTGGACATTGATGATATGTTCTACTATTAATCGGAAATCGAAGCGACTCCCGCAATGGGCGACGAAGGTATGATTATCATGTTTTTTGAGATATACCCATTCCAGAAAGTCATCTATTGTTTTGTGAATGACAAACGAACCGTCGTGATATTGACTTTCGCAATGATTAACAATCAATCTGCCATTGTCATTCATTGTTTCAAAATCAAAACAAACAATGGTTTTATAGTCCAATACAGGTTTTGGATCAACCTTGGTCATGTAACACTTGTGCTCATGTAGATTACAAACGATCTTACAATTAGGACATGACTTGTATCCACATATATGTTTCTCATTGGGATTAAATATAACATTGCACATCTTACATTTGTGAACCTTATCACATGTTATCAGTTCGGTATGAAGATTGTAGCAGTCCTGATTCATGAATTTACGATTGCAAATTTCACAATGATGCCATTGTTTGTTTCCAGGTGTTAATCGTGTATCCTTGTTTGCAAAGATGCATTTCTGAGACTTGCATTGAGAACATGATGGTCTATAGGTCTTGCCTTTGAAGCAATCAATCCTTGTAATCGGTTCATAGTGATTGTCATGTAAGAGTATGTGATAACTATCATTATAACTTGAATAGTCATTGTGTTCGTTAAAGTACGGCGGGTAATACATGATTGGATCACCGCCAAGTCTTTCAGTGATACCCCACACAAATATATTAGTTTCATAATGTTTTTCTAAAATAGAAAAGTCTTCTATATTGATTCCATTTTGATCCATTTTCGGAAACAATTTCAAACGCAGCTGATTAGATATTGTTGTAATATTGCCTCTATGATTGCTGGCATCTCTTTTGAGTTGCTTCCATTTGTTTTCATATTGATTCTTTTTTATGAGATTATCACTCAACATCTTATCTAATTTTCGTTTCCTATGTAAAAGTTCCAAAGATTTGATACCACAATTGTTGCGAGATTCAATCTTAATCACACATTGCTTCAGTCGCAATTCAACACTATTCTTCGGAGCTGCCGTACATTTGCTACCTTTACCTTCTGGTGGTTTGGAAGAGTAATATTCAACTTCGATATCTTTGGCAACCTCGACAGACTTTTTGCTGCTATCACCACCCTTCGGACTTTGCAGCATCTCTTCAAATTTCGTCATCACATCTTGGCGATCTGAACCTTTGACCCACTTGGATGTGGTCCCATCTTCAAAGACAGCTCTAATTGAGATTTGTTCGGTTCCCTTTGTCTTTTCAGGTAACCAATAGTTCAGACTGCTACCATCAGGTGTTGCTCTTTGTAAAAAGGTTGTAAAGGGAACCTTAAGTTTTTCAACATCGGTGCTGAATTTCTTGATATGTCTTTTTGAATCTCCGACGGTATACTTATTGATTTCTTTAAGCCTACTTTCTTCTTTGGCAGGTTTCTTACCTTGCTTAATCCACTGTCGTTTTGTAACTTTCTCAACCTTCTCTTTTGATTTCCGATACTTCTTCTTGTAATCACGTATAGCTTTCGTTTGATCTTCACCTGTTAGGTTTTTATCTTGTAAATCTTGCCAATCGTCGATTGTAAGCTTATGTCGAGCCATAGGATTTTGCTTTCTCAATTTGGGGGGCATCTTCCTATACTATACAAATTATATTTTTGTGACGTCCGCTGCTCGGCGTTTTCTAATCTGCTTTTTCATTCTTTCGCGTTTCTCAATATTAGCTATGGAGTCACGGAATGTCTTTACACCCGTATATTCTGCATTAGGTCGTTGAAATACTGGGTCACCTGTTATTGTGCCAGTGCTTGTTTGGTCCAAAGGAGCTACCATGATAGGAGCTATCCTACGAGGTGCCTTCGATGGAAGAGCAGGGTCTTTAATAGGCTGTTGGTAGAGTGGTTGTCCGGTTGGAGTTCCATGGTCTAAAGCTGTTCTATTGGCAGATTTCTTTGTCTTTTTGGCCACTGGTCGGCCTCGTAAGCTTTTCAGCTTTTCAGCTTGTGTCATCTTACCGGGCCTCTTTTTAATTCCATGTTCTTCTCTATACTCCTGAGCACATTGCTTCAATTTTGCAATCCAAGTCTCCTTAGTCATATAGTATATCTCATATAAAAGTTCCAAACTGAGGATTAATATTAGTATATCATATCCTTACTTTAGAACACTAAGTCACATCAAGACATTTATTTTCTTAAGGTATCTTATAGTGACCCAATGCCAGTCAAAGGGCAGAAGATTACCGATCGTGAAACGTTGGAACGTCTCGCCAAAATGAGAGAGAAAGCTTTAGAGACACGTCGGGCGAAGGCAAAAGTCAAATCTGATTTGAAAATGGCGGAACAACTTAAGGAAAATGAGAAAGTTGTGGCAGCTCAGGAAACCATTAAGAAAGCTACAACTACGATTAAACCGGAACCGCAGCCAGAATCGGACCCTGAACCTGAGGTTGAACACGTCGTTGTTAAAAAACCTAAGGCACCTAAAAAGAAACCCAAGAAGCAGGTAGTAATAGTTGAATCTGATAGTTCTGAATCAGAAGAAGAACCAGAGGTCATTGTTAGGAAGTCCACACGGCGTAAGCAAATGTCTCTTACCCATCTGTTGGCTGCAGCCAACATAAAGGCCCTTTATGTTGGCTGGAGCCAACATAAGCCTTGCTGACAATCCCGGGAGCTGTTGATACCGGATGGTACATTTCAGTAGCTCAAAATGAAGGCGGGGATGCTTTCTTTCACACACGCGTTACCAATATTGGGCCGCTCAAAATTATCGAAGATAATTTGGGTTAATATGCGAAAGAATGTACAATTTTGTGGATTTCCCAAGAAACTTTTGGTGTTTTCATAGCCATGTTACTTTGATCGATATTTTGAGGGTCAAGATGAACTCGGATGAAAGTTTTGACAAGACACTGCAGAAAGAGCAGCTCGAGAACTTGACAACATAGGTCTTCGATTTTTTAATGCCCTTCTCATGCCGCCCCTATTGCCCACATTTATTATGACCACTTATGTTGGCTGCAGCCAACATAAGGTGCATTTTGTCTTTTCGCGATCACGCCTTAGCTCTAGGGCACAATTATGCAAGCTTCCGTGGGTGCAATCAGGTATATCACGTATTGACAATTTTGTAAAGGTCTAGTAGCCCTTCAAACAACATTGCTTTCGAGCAATGTGCATCATTAACCACGAGTTATATACTTCGGAACTTTGGGTTTTATGTTGGCTGCAGCCAACATAAAGATGGGTAAGAGACACAAAGCCGAGTTGCATCGGACCCGGGGACAATCGAAGATTGTTCCTTTTCACCTCCACCTCGTAAGAAAGATGCAGAATTACATCCTCATTACGACAAAGCGTACAACAGTCTATTTCTATCGTTATAGTATATGCAGTTTCAAAGACTGAAAGATAAATCATATGATATTCAAGTGCCAAAGAGTTCAGCGTTTCCAATTGACACACCCGATGATTTTATTCAATTGCACGGGGTCATATTAGCGTGTGCAAAGCGTGGCACGGGAAAATCATGTAGTCTCACACACCTACTTCGATTGATGAAACAGAACAATGCTTTAGACAGACTTATTCTTGTATCACCAACTTATCACAACAATATGCATTACTATAATGACCTGCCACTCGATCAGTCAGATGTATTAGAGCCTACTGTCGATGTTCCAAATCAGATTGAAGGCATTCTTGATACCGAAGCTCAAGAGTACGATGAATATCAAGAGAAAATGGAACGGTATAAGAAGCTTATGAAGATGTTAAACAACCACAACATCAGTGTGTATGAGATTCCGGGTGAATTGCTATTGGAATTTGGAGATGAGAATGGTAATATTCTTCCTCCGCAACACAAGTATGGTGGCAAACGGCCAGTAATCGCCGCCTTCTTTGATGATACACAAGACACCGACATGATGAGACCATCGAGTAAGCTCAGCAACATGGTTATCAAACATAGACATCTTGGAAAGCTTAAGGACGGGGCCCTTGGAGTGACATTGTTGTTTGCAACTCAGAATTATACCTCAAGCTCAGGAGGCTTGCTAAAATCAATAAGAGGTAACCTAACACATATGTTAGTCTTCCGAAATAAGAATCAAAAAGAGATAGATAAGATTGGTGAGGAAGTTGGTGGCGAGATTCCAATCGAGATATTCAACTCGGTATACAATCAGGCTATACAAGGGCCTCATGATTTTCTTTTCGTCGACCTGCATCGGAAACCGAGTCATTTAAGTATGTTCAGAAGGAATTTCAATGAGTGGATCATTCCAAGTCAACTATAGAGTCTAAGTCATTTCGTGCATTTTATAAGTTGTCATAAAGTGAGATTTAATTTACTATATATATCAATCTCTAATTATGACACCGAAACGTGTCTTAGAGCTATTCTCGGGGACGGCATCGGTCAGCAAAGTACTTAAGGAAATCTATAAAAATTGCGAAATTGTATCGGTGGATATACTGCCCGATCATGATCCAACTCATGTCGTGGACATACTAAGCTGGGATTACACCGTATATCCACCAAAGCACTTTGATATGATCTGGGCCAGTCCACCATGCACGGAATATAGTAAGGCCAAGAGATACCAACCACGAAACCTGGAGTTGGCTGATAGCATAGTTGAGAGAACATTGCAATTCATTGACTACTTCAAACCTACGTATTGGTACATTGAGAACCCAGCAGATGGTGGCTTAATGAGACATAGACCGGTAATGCAACACATGAATAAATACATCCACACATGTTGCTATTGTCGATATGGATTTGAATATCGGAAGGCTACCAATATTTGGACTAATCGGGAAGGGTTAGATTTGAAGATGTGCTTCAAACACAGCACACCATGCCCTATGATGAAGCTATATGGAAAGCATATGAAGTCGGCTCAGTTTGGTCAAAGTTCATGTGCATCCCATGGGATCGGGAGAGGAAAGGTTGAGAATGTGTATAGCATACCTCGTGAGTTGATCATAACTCTTGTTCCAAAGTGAGATTATATTACTATAGTATTAATCCTTGGTTTGGAACCATTGTGTTAATCCATTAAATATACTTTACCGCGTCGTATGAATTTTACTTTAAATGGCCAATTGCCGGTAGTAGCTTCTATTCTTGTCCTCATAGTGGACACAAGATCGTTCCATAGTTCAACCCTCTTTCTCGATTTCTTCTCGTCCTCCGATTCTTCATCGTCAATGAATTGGTACTCTCCATTGAGCAATCCATACTCCTTGAACAGGCTGGGTGATCGAAATTCTAATAATTGTCTTTGTTCTTCTAAGAACTCAGGTTCCACCGTATACACATATCCTAACTTCTCTTTGCTCCTCTTCCGTTTTCCGATGGTGAACCCATCTCCGAACAATGCATGGTACATCTTATTTAGCATTGCATTGCATTGCAACTCCGTTGTTAAGTCAAAATCTTTTCCGGTCTTGCTAAAGATTTGTTTATACTTCTTGTTGAACTCTTCGCTTTCCTCCGGTGTCAATGCTCTTTGTGCATCGATGGCACACTTGTCCTCGATTCCAACTAGTACTTGAAGTTCTTTGAGTAATAATATTCTCATATTGGTACATGTTACTATGTTCACCACGAAATCGTGGGCACTTTGTACTCTTTCATACATATGCTCTTTATCATGTAGCCAAAAGTGCTTCGAAGCCGCAAAGTGTTTCTTTAATTCATAGTCCTTTGTGTAGTACTTTCTATATGTGTTCAAATGCTCCTTTGGTACTTGCAATATCTCATGAATTCTCGCCCACTTTTCACAACCTTCAGGGTCAAAATCCTTGGTCAAGTCGTCCTCGGCATCTTCCCATTTTGTCCTTTTATTCTTCACATAAGGAAACTCGAACACAAAGCCTTGTTCTTGCATGATTTGGATGAAGTGAGCAAACTTGTTTGTGCTATAACATTGCTTCTCGTAAATGTACTCGACTAGAAAGTCAAAGTACTCTTCATTCAATACTTTTGGTACTAATGGATTGTCGAAAAGGTCGTATCCAAACTGATTGGTATCTTTGTAAGCCTGTCTCACTTGTTCAAGAGTAAAAGGGTTACACTTGTACCTTTTATTATAGAAGAAGATGTATACCTCCGAAATGTTTCTTTCACGTTGAATTTGTTGACTCATACCAAGAGGATCGATCGTATGTTCTTTGTAATAACCAAATACGGGTCTCATTTTGTCATTGTTGCTATCTATACCATACATAACTTTTGGGCTGAATATGATTCTTGGAGTTGTGTTAAAATCGGGTAACTTGTCGGTCTCGTCGGTTATTACTACTACATCGGGATGGTGCTCTATCAAATACGCGTGTAATTTTGTGGCGATATCTTTAGAGTCACATGCAACTATGTACCCGTTTGGTTGTGATTTTATTAATTCCCTAAATTGATGCTCACTTTGAATTTCTTTTATCTTCACTCCATCATAATGGTTTTGTTTATTACGTATGTATGTGTATGGTTTGTTCACTAAATTCATATATTTCATGCATCGGTCACTTATATCGCCGTCAACCGCTATGTAGTTCTTGCAATTATTCAATACTTGTTTCAATCTGACCCACACATCGACCCGCCTAGCGTTCAATGTCTCACTACCAACCACGTGCTTCAATAGTGAATTGAACTCATCGATAAATATTGTGTACCCACTCAGGTCTAATCTTCTCAATTTTGCAAGGCTATCAACTTGTATCACGATATTTTCTCCCCTTTGTATGTCCTCTTCATTCTTGTAAAATTTGCATTCAACTCCGCTCTCATTAAACGTTTGGTGTATTGTTTCTCCCAAAGTCACTCTCGAAACTATGACTATAAAATTAAGGTTGTTGTGAGCGATATGGTCTCTTACACTTGTAGTTTTGGAAGTTCCGGGTTTTGATTTCATGATGTACGATTTACCAACCTCATAGATGTCTTCACCTCTAGTTTTTTGAAGGTACTTCCGATTCCAAATCACATGTGGCTTGATGGTATTCTTGGGTGTCGGTTTCATTTTGTGATAATTAATGATGTTCCCATTCCTAGATAAGAGCCACCCGATGGCATCAAAGTCGCCATTGGGCTTACATGAATTCCAAGTTTGATTGTTGGTATCTTGGTGATAGTTAGGTTTGGTTTTGCAAAATGCATCCCACTTGTCATATTGGTTCAATCCTTTCATGGCGGTGGTGAATTTGAAAAAATCTCCGAAATTATCGATGATCTTGTTAGGCAACATGTCCAATATATTATCAATGTTCTTATTGCTTAAGTTGTAATGCACGTCTCCTTCATATTTAAATTCCTTTTTAGGTTTAATTTCATACTTTCCGGTCTTTTCATTTTTTTGTGAGTTGGATGTGTAAATGTGTTCAAACAAAAATTGCTTCAAGTCTTCGGGTATCGGCTTGATGGATGTGTCATGGTATACGGTGTAATCCTTATGAATGATGTTCTTTTTGATATTATATATGTGTGAATGAGGTGCCACAATGTACGTTCCATTGCTCAACACATCAATCCCGATCGAGCTATTCTTCTTGTCGGCCAAGTCATCGTCATACAAAAAGTACAAATGGTATCCTCCACTACATGTTTTGACGGTGTATGTATCAAACTTTTTGAGAGCTCGACCAAACGTCAATTTCCAAGGATGTGTTTGTAAATCCCATTTGTGTGTATCCAAATCAACCACAATGATGTTGTTCACTTTACCACCAAATATGCCAACATTAAAATGTTTGTTGGATTCAATTCCTACAAATTGAACTTTCTTATCGTTGTAAAAGCTGGACGTCATTGGTTCTTTTGAGTTTTTCCATAACTTGTGCTTAATCATATTTTTGAGGACAAGAGTGTCATCATAAGTAGGATTGGATAGCGTCGCCATGATTTCTTATATACTTGTACAATTGTTTTCTTTAAGTAGTTTATAGACTTGGACGAAAGGGAAAAAATCTATGCACCTGAGATTTTTTCTGAATCCCTCCTCAGCCTATACTTTTCTCGTCTCTTGGCGTTTAACTCATTTTTATGAAGGGCGTAAAACGTCCTCGAACACTTCCTTGTGACCTCTCTTGTCCGCTCAACATGTATCTCTCTATACCGTTTTTGAGCAATCTTCAAGGCTTCGCTACGGGCCATATTGATATATACATACATTATAAGCTTTAAGTTGTTTATTCATGTTCCAAAGTAAGGATATATTACTATAGTATTAATTCCCGGTTTGGAACAAAGGCTCCGAGGTCAAAAATCGCAAAAAATTGGTCAAAAGTAAAAAAACGCAAAAAATCACGCCCGACGTTTTTTGGCCCCAAAATGACCGATATAGTGTTCCAATGTGAGGTTATATTACTATAGTATTAAGCCCTGGTTCGGAACAAATGGTGTAAGGTCAAAAATTGCTCAAACATGATCGAAAAACTCGAAAAATGACCCCAAAATGGTCAAAATCGCAAAAAAATTGAACCCGAGATTTTTAACCCTAAATGACCCATATGGGGTTGTCATAAAGTGGAACTTAATATTACTATATACATCAATCTCACTTTATGACACCCGCGAAAAATACTGCCAAAAAATGGGCGAAAACAGAGCCTTAAAACGTCAAAAACTGCAGCCTGCAGATCGCGAAATGTTTTCATTTTTTCTCTACCTTTTTTAAAGTCTGAAAAAATCTTGTCATCATTGTCATCTCTTACGTTCAAAAAATCTCATACACGTCATCTCTTACGTTCAAAAAAATCTCATACACGTCGTCATCTACGTGCAAATTATCTCATCCACGTGCTCACCTTCCGGCTCCTCATTTGCAGTTCTGGTCACCTTCCGGTCGTAAGATCTTGATCTTCGTAATAACCCGACCAGCATGTCACCAGAAGGACGACCAGTAGATGACCGGCAGTGTCGAAGAGCACCAATACGATGAGCACGTGAATGAGGAACATCTGACGGTGATACGTAAAGATTTGTCACGAACTCAGAATTACATATTAGTATATTCATATCTCGTTTTATGACAACTGTCGTGCTGATACACCGTAAGATTTTACGCGTACATTTATCGCGTGCTTTTCATGTCGCCACAATATTTCATGAAGATTCTTTTATATTCATGTAGGTCTGAACCGTGGATTATGGTTTGAATCGGCGATGTTGTCACAAAGTGAAACTTGAATTATATATAATGATCATTTTCTAAATCTGACAACAGTCATTTTCTGCTGCACTCCGGTCAAAAACCTAATTCATTCCCAGTGAGCGAGTGCAAGCGTTTCTGAGCGTGTCAGAGCAATATATTTGGTTTGACGTATTCTTATCTCTGACTTATCTTTATGTTCGCATGACGCGTGGGTTCGCGTTCTTCTTGCTTGCTCCTTTACTATCTTCAACCGCTTTCACCGGTGCGGCGAATGAAGACCGCGGGTCTATTAGGGACGCCTACAATGTTTCTGATGCGAATGGTGTGTATACACCGGAGATAGGCAAAGCGACTGCTCGTAAGCTACACAGCATCTCCAACGGCTTACAGCGTTACAACATTCGCGTACACAGCTTTCGCACGTCCTTTCTGCATACCCCTCTTCACTGGCCGCTTTCTCCTTGCACAAAATTCGTTCGGTGGTTTCGTGTTGGTGAGACGCGTCAAGAATGTTCGCAAGAGCCTACTTGCTATGACTATGGTGGTGACCAACTTGAGTGGAATGGGACGCATTGGTTTTGTTCTTGTGCTTTTGGATATGATAGTGGAGGTTGTCAACTTGGTCTAACGGGTGCTCCGACTGTTTCAACAACATCCGTGCCAACACTTTCACCCACAGTTGCAAACTCTTGGCTAACTCGTCTTCATAATATGCAAAAAATAACCGCACCTGATGGTAGCTCTGGTGACTGGTATGGATGCAGCGTCGCATTGTCGAGCACCCACCTTGTGGTCGGAGCACCCTATGACGACGACCTCGGTTCTAGCTCGGGATCCGTGTATGTGTTCAGCGTGTCTGACTCAGGTGCACTGTTTCTACATAAGGTTACAGCGAATGACGGTAGCTCTCGTGACAAATTTGGAAAGAGCGTCGCATTGTCGAGCACTCACCTGGTGGTCGGAGCAAACGGTGACGACGACCTCGGTTCCGTGTATGTGTACAGCGTGTCTGACTCTGGTGCAACGTTTCTGCAAAAGGTCACAGCGAATGACGGCAGCTCTAATGACTACTTTGGAACCAGCGTCGCATTGTCGGGCACTCACCTGGTGGTCGGAGCAAGCGGTGACGACGACCTCGGTTCTAGCTCGGGATCCGTGTATGTGTTCAGCGTGACCGACACAGGTGCAACGTTTCTTCAAAAGGTTACAGCGAATGACGGCAACTCTAATGACTATTTTGGATGCAGCGTCGGATTGTCGGGCACTCACCTGGTGGTAGGAGCATTCAATGACGACTCTTTCTCGGGATCCGTGTATGTGTACAGCGTCACTGACTCGGGAGCAACGTTAGTGCAAAAAGTAAAAGCGAATTACGACAGCAATGGTGACGGGTTTGGATACAGCGTCGGATTGTCGGGCACTCACCTGGTGGTCGGAGCACCCTATTACGACTCTTATATGGGATCCGTGTATGTGTTCAGCGTATCTGACTCGGGAGCAACGTTAGTGCAAAAGGTGACAGCGAATGACGGCAGCTCTTACGACTACTTTGGATATAGCGTCGCATTGTCGGGCACTCACCTGGTGGTCGGAGCACCCGAAGACGACTCTTATCAGGGATCCGTGTATGTGTTCAGCGTGTCTGACTCTGGTGCAACGTTTCTGCAAAAGGTCACAGCGAATGACGGCAGCTCTAATGACTACTTTGGATGCAGCGTCGGATTGTCGGGCACTCACCTGGTGGTAGGAGCATACTGGGACAACTCTTTGCAGGGATCCGTGTATCTTGCTTGAATACTTGCATAGCACAGATAGACCATGCTATTGTGTACGGTTTACTTTATTTAACCTTTCAATATGCCTATGCGTACTTGTCAATCTTTGACAATATTTCGGTGGTTTGGACATGATACTCTTTTCGTATTTCAATTCCGATAGAATTGCGATCAGCATCGTTTCAATACCCCATTGTGGATTTTGCATTTTGTTTTTAGTAATGATGTTGTCGCTTCACCATAATACTTATGATCTATTTCAACCCCAATAAATTTGCGATTATTGTTATCGCATACCCGACCGACCGTGCCGATACCCATGAAAGGGTCTAACACATTATCATGATCATTTGAATAAGTTCTAACAATCCATTCTAATATATCATAAGGCTTCGCAGTCGGGTGCTTGCTTTTGTAATTTCCGTTGGCAATAGTTATCACAGATTTGGGAAACCGTTTCCCGTCCGATGTTGTGTTAATCCTAGGGCTGTTTCCGGTGTACAGCTCGGTGCGTCTGCCCGGGACACGTGTGTACGCAATTCCATCGGTCATCTGTGGATTGTAGGTCGGTAACTTATCATAAAATACATACAGCATCTCGTGACTGCGTAGTGGCATCTGATTGCAATGATAAAACCCAGAACTGACCGTTTTCTGCCACACGACATCATATCTGAACATCTTCTCATTGCTGGATATTAACTTATGTCCGAACCGAGTTGTACAAAAAAATACATATGCAGTTCGGGGTTTACCGATACGTTTCAATTGTTTCCATAATTTATCTAAATCAATAATTTGATTATCAAATTTACAAGCAGTTTGATTATAAGGCAAATCTAAAATAATTAAATCAATTGAATTATTATCAATGTTCGGTAAAATATCAAAACAATCAGCGTTGAATATTTGGGTTTCCATAAGATATCGGAAGAGAAAAACGGTAAATGTATCCCAAACACTAATATATATAATAAAATTCAATATTGGCAACAATTCCCGTATAGACTTATAAATCACGCGGAATGTATCCAAAACAATAATATATTATATAACATATGATATTGGCAACATTTAACGTTCTACTGATCGATCGTGGTGTCGGCTTATGCAAATCTGCCATAGGATGTTCCAAACCTGGGATTAATACTATAGTAATATATCCTCACATCGGAACACATAACACACAAGAGCGGGTTGTCACAGATTTCCAGAAACACAATTTCAGATATTGTCGCAGAATTCCAGAAAATTCTAATATTCCAAACCGGGAATTAATACTATAGTAATATATCCTTACTTTGGAACACATACAACAATCACACAATGACATATGTTTGCGAGCTGGGAAGCGAGCAATGCAAGGCGGGCGTGGGATGCAGGTACGGCGGTGATCACGGTGTCGGCTTATGAAGATCTGTCATAGATAACCGTAGGTGCTCACTACATGGGAAGCGTTCGGAAATACTGGCAAATCCTGGCAAAATACAGAAGGTACTTAAGGAATACAGTTGTATTTAATAAGGATACTCCCCCTCTACACGCTTCCCATGTAGTATGCAACGACCGAGTACAGCAGGCTCCGGCAAGAATATTGCTTCGTCCGGCGTCCTCTCCCCCAAATGGTGATAGATACACTCTCCCCGCTGCACCATCTCCGATCGCATGTACCACCACACGATACGAAACACTTGCTGCGGGACGCCGCCATGCTCTTCGGCCTCGTCCCATAGGCACCTGACCTGCGCCCGGCCGTGCGGGGATATCAACGGTGGGGTTTTATACTTGGCCACCGCACTCGAAAACAGTCCACGCACCACGAAGAACGGTAGTAGACTTTTCGAACTCGGATTGCACGTCTGCGTATATTCCTGACGAACAAGTTCCTGTGTGCTAACGGCCAACTTCCTCCAGGTACAAAGCCGAACACAGAAATCCTGGAGGTCCTCCACCCGCATCGTATTGAACTCCAAGGTCAGTGGGGGTTCGCCGAAAGCTTCGCGTGCAAGCTTCCAACTTTTGCCGTTGACCGTAATGTTATTGTGCAGATCTTTCCGGAGGTTGGTAATACTCACGCCCTTTTCAACTAATTGCCGGTTACTCCCCCTAGGGAGGTTCCCGAGAGGAGGTAATGCGCTCTGCGCCTTCCGAAGCGTCTCTTCCTCCATGCTGTATTCCTCAAGTAACTGCAACAACCTACCCAGCCTCTCGCCGATCGAATCTATCCATCCCACGATGAGCTCTAAGTCTGCCAACTGGGCCGTGTAGACGGCGAGCGCCGCTCCTCCTCGGAACTCTCTGATGGCCTCCAACTGCACGTCATCTGCCGAACATCCCCCACTGATGTGGTAATCCAACAGCACTTCTACGTTCTCCGGATGCGCTTGGGTGTGCCAGGAGAAGGCGTCCGCTCCCGGGTACGTTGCTAGCCATGGCAGACCGGGTACCCCGCTGCCCCCCCTGGCCCACACAACCCCCCTGCACCGTAAGGTCGCGTATTAGAGGAGCTGTCCTCACACCGCACCGAACATGGGCCTAGAGACAAAAGACTTCTGGCAAAAGAAGATGCCTTGCAGACGAGTAGCCACGGGTACAGGGCGCGCGCAGCAAGCCTTGAATCAGGCCACGCGCACGCCGCTCCCGACCCACCGGCACATCGTCGGGGAAAAGAAAAACAACCATTCGCCATATAACCTTACCCGCCGGTCGAAGAATTCCCCCACGGTCCACCGCGCCAACCCGAAACAACCACACACATCCTACCGGCAACACCCCCTTATTATGGTCGCGTGTCAGAGGAGCTGTCCTCACACCGCACCATACATATTCGGTGTGCCCTATACGCGCATAGCACCACATGAGAGATGACATACGCTCATTCAACAAGACGTTCTAATATTTATTTCAAAAGTTGCTTACATCTAGGGGGCTGCGCCACGCCTTTCCCTAGCGCACTCGCTACTATCCATGCAGACTGCTTATTTCGGGCATTGGTACACTGCTTAGATGAGTTCACCGCAGACCACCACTCGCCACTATCGGTGTTCACAATTTACTTTGTTCCACTGCTGACATGAGGTCGCGAAGCTCGGGTATCCGATGCAGAAAACTGCCCAATATACCCCTGCGTGATCATACGGGCAGCGCAACGTACGCTCAAAGTCTTGAACACATAACCGCCATATTCCCATAGACCCGCCATATTCCTCCATTGCGACACAGCGATGGCCTTGCATTGGTGTCGATGTGTCCGCTGCCAGTCTCTGCGCTGACACTCAGGTGAACAATACACACGCGAAAGGCACCCTCCGCATTGACGGACGCCTTTCCCAATCAGGACGCAGCGACATACGGAACAAGGCTCTTGTCTCTTCGGCATGGATCTATCTCGGGGGAATCGGTTGACAGTATTCCGCAAAGTGAGCATGGATGTAGATTATTGTTCTCAAACACTCGTGGCCGTGTGAGTACTGGCTCGGAGAACTGGTGGATTCGCTTTGCCCGCGGTTTTGAAAAGATGAAGCGTAGATACCTTCCGCTGCACGTATGCATACCACACGATTGGCATAGTCAGGTCTGCCGTATTTGGGAGTTTTTTGAGTGGTACGTACGCATCTGCCGAAATATGCACTCCGGCGCGAACTGTGATACATTGTATCCAGTGCATTGCATGAGAGGTTCGATGGGATTCTCACGACACCATGCCTCCACCATGATATCTCCGCGCGCCGGATATCCAGTCGCAGAATACTTGTGTTGCACAGACACAAACTCCATCAACGTCGGATATCCAGTCGCAGAATACTTGTCTTGCACATACACAAACTCCATCAACGTCTCGCCCGGCCGGTCATTGGTCACCCAGCTTTTCCTCCACCATCCGCGACGCAACTGACCTTCCACAACAACATTGCCTGATTGGAACGACTCCACGCGCCATTGGACGACACGGTGGAACATGGTACGCACGGCGGTAACCACCAGCGCCAAGAAAAGGGCACGCGGAGAAAACGGTCGTGGATCATAGCGCAGTTCCGGGCAGTTTAGCGAACCGAACATCGCACATGCATCGCTTTCGGGCTCTCATTGCCTTCGTGCAGTTTCCGGCACATACAAGACAAACATCTCTGCATTTCCTTGGGGACCCTCCCACAGCGTGCCCCAGGATGCATCCGGGCCGTACAGGCAATGCCCGTGAAACGTGAACTCGAAGGAGTGCGATTCAGCTCCCTCCACATCTTGACGCATGCGGCGGACATAGCAGAACGCCCGACATCGGTGCCGCAAGAATTCAGTCATGTCCACCCAAGGGTCGAACGTGTCGAACGCATTCGCACACGCGGATCGCAGCGGTTCGTGCGGCAGACCGGCTAACGTGCCTGCAACCTAAAACACCGCACGATCGGAATTCAATAAACTTTATTGCCAAAAGTATTACTCATCTGGAAGTTTTAGGTGCCTCCATAATCTAACTTTATTAAATGGAGCATTAAACGGACAAGTGGTGCGCGCTCACGTGAGGTCCACAAGTGTACCGGCGGGCACGGGCGGAATCCACTCAACGACAATGCCGTACCCTTGCAAATCGACAAGCCTATACAGGCAGCACGGACTACCCCTTCGCCTAAATAGGTCTACATGAGTCCCGCCGCGCGAAAGTCTCAACACTAGAACCGTGCTGTGTACTCGTTCTGCATAAACTGTCAGGGTGTCGTTCACCAAGTAGCCCCAGTGACACCGGTGTTGGTCACACAAATAGTTTTTTGTTGAGGAGTAATGCCCGCCTGGGTTGAACACCAACCCACAGAGTTGGCCATCTTGGCCACTGTTTCCTGCAAGGCATGCGCACGGTACTTGCCGCTAGTTGCCGCAGCCAGAGACCATATGAAACACGTGCCATCGCCAGGGACGCGTACAATATGCCATGTTCGGAGACAGCGCCCCTACAAAAACACGCACACAGTAATGGCCAGGGAGGTTCACAGAGTTCACGTGCGCAGTGCAGGCATCCGTGCCCGGCAGGCAGGACAGGTGCGTTGCAATACAAGAATCGATCACGGACATCATCACGAACAAATCACTGCACCGTATTTCGCGAGTACACAAAATACACAAATTCCCAAAGAAGCTCATTTTGGCTTTATACATAAAAAGTGTATACAAATTGTATCACATATCGTGTTCTGCCTCACTAATCAAGAGTGTTATTAGCTGTTGCCTCGTTATTAAAACTATCACAATTCCAATTTGTCATAAAAGCTAGGTGATCCACAATGGTCCACTTCCAAGGTGCCGACGGTTTGCGGGCCGTGCACTCCATCCTATGCCCAAACAGCGCTCTCCAATGCGCACGCTGACAGACTATGCCACAGTAGCGTACTTGCCGGCATGTGCACCGCCTCCTGGTTCCACGAGGCAGCCTGGTCTTGCACAATGAGCATCGGCCAATCCGAAGTGCGGTGGCACGCCAAGCTGAGAACGCCGCACACTTGGCGTTCACTGCATCCACTTGAACGCCAAGCTCCGCGTAGGTCAAGAGACGGCTGACAGGAAGGAGAGGGGAGTCATCTGAAATGGAGGGGGCATCTGTAAGCTCTCGGTGAAGCTGCGTCCCAAAAAACGATTGGAAGACGTTGGTGAAGTGTAACCGAGGGTGACCCCACGGACCGTGAACAAGCACAACCTCCCCCCACCAACCATGGCAACCGCAGGCTGCCGTCGAGGGGCGTGGCATATACACGAAGTCGTAGCAGGCCCTGTAGGCCGTAGGGGTGTCCCAACTGGGGCACCGACCAGCCGCTCCGCGGCCACCCTGCAAACTCGAAAACGTTGGCGGAGGGGGTCAGCGGACAGTCCCCGGCCTTCACGAATATAGCGTGATGAAGATGCTGATCACCAAAGACGTCCAGCAGCAAGCTTTGCGCGTGCAACGGAAAGGAGTCCGCCGAGCTCTCATGCCATAACCCACCAGCAAGACGGCGTTGCTCAAGCGTCCAGATTTTCAAGAGAGACCACCGCTCCAAGCCAACCTTGCTGCAATATGCGTGGCGCGGTGTGGATGTCGCCTGCAGCAAAAGGCACGGTACGCAGGTGTTCAGAAGTAAAAAAACCAACCATCTCCATTCGACTGGTTGGATCGCTGTGATTTATCGCATGCCAGGAAGGCAGCATTGCAGCCGCAATGCAGGCATCAGGCGGCAACATCTGAACATCATCCAATACCCTATACGAGCACTTCAGAAACGAACCTGCCTCCTAGGTTGGCATCCATAGGCGCTTATTGCTTTCCCCGACGGACTAACTTGCCATCGGTATCCGCCTCGGAGGCCACAAAAAGACGGGCAAGGCTAGCGGCGCTTGGCCGTTTCGCGGGCTCGCGGTGCGCGCAGTCCATAACTGGGTTCCAGATTGCACGGCTGACAAAGTTAGTGCTTGACCGCTTCCCCAGGATGTCATGCACAGTCGCTTTGGCGGCATCATCATTAACTCTCCTCAGGGCGTCGGCGGCATCTCGAATCAAGATGCGCACGAGGATCGGGGCAATTGCCCACATGTCGGTTGCAGATGTCGGTCCTCCATGACTGTACTCCGGCGCATACACTGATCCTGGCGTCTGATGTGCATCATTCTGCAGGCGTTCCGGAGGTCCATCGGTGCCTTCGGTAGTGATCTTCAGGCAGCCCTAGGAGTCTGTCATAGGGGCCTGCACCGGGACTCCCGGTCAGGGCTGCCTATACAGATTTCAGCACGTTGTGCCATCTAATATAATACGGATACGGCATACACTGTGTCGTGTACAGCCTACGATTTTGGCTTCACGTTAAATATGTGTTTTGAGGTTCCCCTTAAGTATGGTTTTTTGGGAACATAAACATGCCGATTTTCTAAAGAGGGGACAAATCTAAAGATCCCCCCCCAATATGCAAAATTACTCCAGAAATTATATACACACTACACTCGGGCTTCAATTGATATAATATGCATACAGCATACAATGTGTCGTGTACATCCTACGACATGGGCGTCAATATTTGCACTGTTAACGCACTGAATTTTTTCCCGATTTTTCAAAAGAGGGGGAATCTTCGATTTCATCTCCGATTTATCCCCCAATAGTCCTGCTCATAAATTATGGGGCACTTTTTGACGATTTCGAACACGCTTTCGGAAAATGCACCCCCTACACACATGGATATTGATTATATGCGACTGCCACCAATTCGGAATATGCAGGGAGTATACAAATGACGACTACAAGGTCAAATTTTACAAGGGGGGGTCGGGTCATGCAGTACCACTCTTGACGCGTTGACCATGCGGCATGCAAAAATGCCAATTTTTAAGGGGTTATGCCGAGGGCGTCGAATGGCGATTTTGTTCAAAATCAGGAAGTCGCTCCCAAGTGACATTTGAAATCGAAAAATTGGGGTTACATAGTGGGCAGTCGATAGGCATCGATTACCTCCCTGATTGGCCCCTATAATTATGGACCCCCACAACATTTTGCCAGTTTCAACGAATATTGGCTGAAATTAATTCCGAATTTTCAGAATTAAAAATACGGCAGTTTTGGAAAAAATCGGGGGTCACCTTCTCGCGCGATCTCCGGGCGCCCCACTTCATCAATGAAGAGTCCATGAGGTGGGCGAAAGGAGAACTGGCCACTGGTGGGTCGGTCGGGTTGCAGGTGACACCACTATAGTGTCACTACAGTAGTCTACTTGACTACTTGAGCTGCTTGAGACCTTGAGCCCTTGAAGAATCCCTACCCAAAGAGCATCTAACCTTATTGAACTCGGTACAACCATGCCTTATGGGAGCAGACGAACCACCTCGCGCGCTGCCACGCCTTCTATGGAACCGAGGTGACATGCCGGCGGATGCGCAACCGACAGGTTCGGGCAGTCTTGGCAACACCACGCCCGCTCTTCGTTGCCCCTCAATTTATGAGCAGCACTATATAACCCGGTGCCTTGTTTTCGTGGCCCGGTGCCTTATTGTCAAATTATATACTAGCCCGGTGGCTTCAATTTAATTCCAAAATAGCCCGGTGGCTTCAATATAGTTCCAAAATAGCCCGGTGGCTTCAATTTTAATTCCAAAATAGCCTGGTGGCTTCAATTTTAATTCCAACTCGAACTCGAATTCCCTCAGATCTCTCCGAATTCGACAGTCACAGTGCTCAGTCACTTCATGTTCACATATCCGATGACCTGTCTTGTCATTTAGCCCTTGGGCTGCAGCTGCCAGTCATACAATGATCTCTGCTCTGATTTGCTGAATAATCATAGATCTGATGATGTGGCAAGAACTGAGGCTCTCCTGGTTTCCCTCCAGTTCTGTTTGGCTGTTTGAATATAAAATGGTTCCCCCCATTTCTGGAATGGTTTCCCAACAATTCTCTCAACCTGATCTGCTGTGGTTGCAGATGTTCAAAAGTCACATGCTGTCAGTCACCCTCGTCATACCTCTCGGTCATACTGGTGACTGTCATCGGTGCTGTCACTCGTCATTCTGACACGTCTGTCTCTCGTCTGACTCGCGATACACCCTAGTACAGTAGATACGTTGAAGATGACGTATGGTGTCCGAATTCCCCCGGAGGCCACCGACACGTAGGACTACGGGGGTCACCGGCTAAGCGGATGATGCCGCGACCTCTGAAATTCAGTGAACAACAACATTGTGCAAACATCATGGGAAATAAGGACACCATAGGTAGTTTTAAAATGGCATATATACAGGACATATGTTTGCGCCGTTGACCCTCCGGTGGTGTTTGGACAGTCGCTTTTCAGCATTCGGTAAGGTAGGATGCCGCCATCGGGTTTGGGTTTGCGGAGAGCGCTGAATTCTGCAGCCATTCGCGTTTCACCCGGTTGAACTTGTCTAGAACTTATCGTATGCCTTGTACTATGCTTGCTTAACGGGCGTTAAGCAAGCACGGTGCGTACTATGGTCGCGTCAAGGAATGTATACCATCTCAATCCCAACGGGCGACACAGACGAACTTTCGATCTCACGATCGCCTGACTCTAACGATGACAGTGCCACTGCAGTCGCGTACATTTACCGCGACGCCACCCACGCGTTATGGCATGGCATGTTGGGACGCGAAAATATACCCAGTGCATAAGGGTGCGGCTCTAGATACCCACTACATAAGAAGCGTTCAAATACTGGGAAATCCGGGCAAATACATAAGGTACTTAAGGAATACACATGCATTTAATAATGACCCCCCTCTACACGCTTCTTCTGTAGTCGTCTCCACACCACCTACTCCAATCGGCGTCGCTTCGGCAGCGCAATTGATAACATCCGGGATTTTTCGACCCGCATAATCTACATAGAGATTCGGCTTTTCAACAGCTTCCGTAATCATGCATACTATAACTCCAGGCTGTGTCATTTTACAGCAGAATGCAACTTCTGTAAAATTGTGCAAGAAAGACGCAGCCGTAATATATGCGGGGAACATGGAATCTTCACACATCTATTGCAGTACGGGCGCATGCCGAATATGCGGTGGAGTATATGCAATGGACATGCAACCCCCGCAAGTATGCATAGTATAACTCCGGGTTCCGTACATATGCTGCAGTCGACACACTTCGAAGAGCCGCTGCATATCTACGGGTTAGGCATATCTGCGGGCGATCGGCACGTCACAGATGTATGCACTAGACTTGTATAATATATCTTACAAATATGCTGCAGCTATCCAGCACATGAAAACCGCAGCATATCTACTCATCCTGAATACATATGAGTTTAATACACCCGCCATGAATATAAATGCGAGTGGCATCCTCGCTGATTACATACTCACGTCAAAGGGATACAAGGGTATAGACCGGCACGCAGTTCTATTGAAGTCATGCTACATGAGAGTTGTGTCGTAACATACGCAACAGTTGAGCGAACTAAGATCCTGCCGACAGCATCGAGTGATGCTCGTATGCGATTGGCAATCGACGCATTGCAAGAAAACGCATAACAATATTCACATGCAACTAAATACAAATATTACAATGTAAGATAGTCACCTACAAACTATTCATCTACAAATGTCAAATATTGCGAAGTAACAGCAAATACTCGCAACACGACAGATCTAGATTCGCTAGCCATACATAATAACAAATTGTCGCGACGGCGTGCTGATGCGAAAACGAGCGCGTTGAATAGTGAGAAGGGTCGTCGTTGTGCACTCGCGCCCTCGTCTATACGCGGATGTAGTTATCATATCGTTGTGGTGTATATCACATATTGGTTGGTCATCTGTCTTCTGAATTTGTTCGGTTCGAGCTGCGGGAGTAGGAGCTTCACCTCCCGTACTTCCTTGGCAATGGCATTCCGCGATATCTCACGGGCGGCCTGCTGCCTACGTACACCGATATCCGGGATGAGTCTATCGCCCATCTTTCGTCATCCGCAACATCTATTTCTGGTCGCGTTCGCATCTCTCTACATGTTTCAGATTATGAACTCTGCTACAAACAACGGTAGCGACCCTGGCGTACAAGCGCTCGAGTTCACCTGCTTTATGTATTCTTAACCATATTAGCCCATGCACTCACCATTTGTCGACGCACAATGCCGCCATTCACTTAACTGACTCTATCGGCAACATTGTGCACACGATCTCTATTAACATACAATTCGAATAAGGCGCCATGTGAGGCTGTTGGTTCACGCAGTGCGAAGGATGTCATCGAAAAATACAATATATTTCTGTACTATGGCGAATATTGCTATACTTATAATGCATGTGGTCTATTACTTGTCTGTATTACATGGATGCTACTTCTAATCTCCCCAAGGCATGCATGCCAAGGTTGTCAACTGTTGGCACTGGCCTACAACACTGAATCGTACCATCAACTTACCACCAGCAGCAGATTGAGCAATCTAGACCGGGTATGCAGATGATCTCGCCGGCATCTTCATTATGGTAGTTCTGCCCATTGTAGCGCTTCTGCTCAGTGTGGCGCTTCTGCTCAGTGTGGCGCTTCTGCTCAGTTGTGCAGGGGCAACCTTTGAGGAAGACGCGTATTGTCCGCTCCTGGGTGACAATCGTTGAAAATATCGTAGCACACGCTCCCCAGTGGGGGTTCTTTTGACATCGTATAACATTGTAGGCAGCCGGCATCTAAAAAAATGGCGGGTATAAAATACCATATACACCAGTAATGGCGAAACAACTCCATCCAGTAAGATGGCTAATAAGCAGGTGAGAACGACCATATTCTCTCCCGCAACTCCTGCGGATAGGCAAGTGGCCCCACCTCGATGTTACGCCCAGTGCGATAAGAAGACTTGGAAGCAAACCGGCTCAACAACTGCTTTAAGTTGCCAGTGGCACTTGCATCGGAAGTTCTGTGATGGACCTGATATTGTGGACAAGTGCGATGATGCGACTGACGGTTGGCACCTCGGTACAACGAAATAATCGGATGCTGTACCGGAGAACGCCCACCCCACCATTTTGCAGCACCGGCTCCTGGCACTTGGCCATCCATTGCCTTCCTGGCCCGCATGTCCTCCGTACCGCCCGCATGAAGGGCGCATGCCTTCAACTCGGAGGCTCACCTTTACCCAGCAGTCGAATCCCCACGTACCTTTGTTATTGGGAGTGTGAGCCGGACTGCTCTCGCGCAGGGGTGCAGAGGAGAGCACACCTGATAGATAGCGAATCCAGGTGCCAAAGTGTACGACGATCCACAGGGATACGGCTGACAATGCACTGATCCGCGTGTAAAACAAGACATCGACCAATGATATCCTTTCTGCGCAGCCCCGCAGTCAGAGGCCCCTAAGTTGTTAGCTGCTTACCCGCATGCGCAAATGCGCCCCGCCCGGCCACCAGGCACAAGTGTAAGACGATCCTACACTCACACATGCCGCACTATTCTATCCATCCAATTCCAGGTAGAATACTTTGCAGCTCGTTGCACATGCAGCGAGTGGCAGGTTCCCTGGAGGCATTGAAGTTGGGCTCGAAACCCGCAGCCAAATGCCATTGGGGGCCTTTCAACTCGGCCGGTCTCCACAGACAAAGGCTCACAGGGGCTCACATGATGCGGCGGACTCCAATGATTTCCACCGACAAGGTCTATCACGGCTACCCTGATTTGCGCCGGAGAACGCCGCACAAACCCAGGCACGCTCCATGCGCTTGAATGATTCAGATGTGCTGGGGCCCTTGTAGCCATGCCATTCTCAAGCCTCCGACCAATCACCAGAAAGTCGCCGAATTTGGAGTGATGCATCGACGCATGCCTCGGCTTGCCCAGAAGCGCATGATGCAGCCCCAGTCACCTACTGCCCGCGTGCTGCACCGGACCTCTTCGTGGTGCTCCTCGAGACAGGTCTTCCAAGGATTCGAAGGGTGGGGATGCTTCACCTCCCAACCTGGCGACACTCGTGCGCCTCCCCGAGGTTTCCCGCCCAACGAGCAGCGGCTCGTTCGGAGCGCGGAGCTTGCGCAGTACCTCCCCCGCCTGCAGCTCCTGGAACACCGCGAATGGGTCGCGCCGGAGCTGCTCTGTCTGGTACTGGTAATACAGCCGTGCGCGCCACGAGCGCGGCCCCCACTCCATCCAATGGAGCCACAGAGCGCCGATGACGTCAGCCACACGCCGCCAAATACATCTCTCTGTCCAATCCATGGCGGCCTCGAAGCGCGTGGACCACGACTCCGGAACCACTGGCAACACCACGGCGGCCGGGAGTTCCCGCACGAGCAGCGCGAGGGAGGTGAGGAGGAGCGCGGTCAGCGTGGCCCACTCCCAAGGTTGCCCCGAGACGAATGCGTGCGAGAACTCGTCAGGGCAGCTGCCGTGCGTATCGCAGAGGTGTGCGCTCCAGATCGCAGCGCAGGTCTCAGCGCCAGAGCAATCCTGCGGACCACAGCCGAGCCTTCATCCGCCACTGTGGGCACCTTGCTCGATCTTCAACGAATCGAAACCTCGCCTCGGAGTGTACGGCTGTGCGAGACAGGCGCACGAGCTAGGGTGGAGGTGACGGGGATCCGGAGGAAACGTGAGTAGGTACTGGGGGATCGGTACAAAGATCGCTGCAAGGGGCCTCACCTGGAAGGGTGCCTCGCGGCCACTGTGGTCTATTGGGGGGCACCCCAGAAAGGCTTTATACTCCGCGCACACCGCTGCCCCGCGCTGGTAGCTCCCACCCACGGCCCCCGCCAGCATTACAAGCCAGGAGCCCGCCAGCGCCACCATCCGCTGGTGTGCCGGATATGACAGCTCCTCCCATCCGGCCGCCTCCCAGATTCCGACCCAGGGGTGCATGCGGCGCACCCACGGAAACCACCGCCGGTAATGTTCCACGAGGCTATCCGCCCACCAGGCCTTCATCTCCTCAGAGTCCTTCGAGCCCGGCCTCGCCGCCCGCATCGAGCCGAACTGCGGCGGTCATCACACCTCCCCCGCCGCTTGAAGTCACAACTGCCGGAAAGGATGAGCCACTGACATGAAACACGCGAAGCGCTTGACGGCCGCACCCGGTGCAGCCACACTCACTCGCAGCTGTGACCGTCATTTGTACCTGTAAGCGTCTGGCAGCGGAATCCTTCCATCATGCCCGACCAAGTGTAGCACCCCGTCAGGGCGTCACGCGCACCTTCTCCGCCCGCATTGCCGCCTTCACGGTTTCGTCGGCCTTGGCTCTGAGGGCCTCGTATGTCTGCAGGTGCTTCAGGCTTTTGGCAGGGCTCATTGCCCCAAGCACCTCCGGGTCCAGTTTCAAGAAGCTGCATTGTCCCCAACCCCCCCTTCGCGGCGGTGAGGGAACACTGAGGACGCCTGCGAGGGTGCTGCAAGCAGCACGCGGCACCGGAACCGTGACGAGAGCAAGGGAGATCGGAGGTCACCGGTCAAGCTCAGTCAAGAGCCGCCTGCGGTGCCCCTCGAGCTCCGCGCGCTCCGCAGCCGGGGCGATGTAGCAGCCGCAGGACGGCTCCCGCCGGCACCGCTGCTGCACGCACAGCGCCGCCCATGCGCAGTGTGGCGGCACCCTCGGTCCCATGTTGTTGGCAAGCTCCTGTAGCCCCTCCCGCACACATCAGACCCATGCAATCGTTCATGCGCGGTGCCATATGCCCCCTTCTGACGGACGTGAGAGGTGAGATAGAGGAGAGGAGAGGCCTCCCATTAATAGCTGTGCGCCGTGTTCTATGCGCACCCCCCACCAGAAGGTCCAAGCTCCCCTCCTAACCACCTTTTCAGGGGTATGCCCGCACATCTCCTCCTCCGGGCAAGCATGCATGGGGTTGGACGAGCCCTCCTTGTCTCCTGCTTCTGCTTCCACCAATCATGCAATGCGTCTGACGTGCGCCCTGGCGCTAGAAGGGTGCCTGATTGGTCGATGAATATCCTTCGGGAGATTGCGGACTCGCCTCCGAGGTTTGCAAAGGTAGTTTGCACTGAAAAAGAATCAAGCTTGGCCAGTGCGGTGACGAGGGCCTCGGGGAGAGGGTGCAGATCAGGATCTCAGCGCGCGCGGACCACACGGGGAGACGCGCTGAAGCGGGATATGCTTGAACAATGTATAGTATCGCGTGTTTTGAGGAAGGGGCACCAACGAGGTTTGCTGCTAGAGAGACGAGAAATCCTGGTGAACTTGGAATTGAATCATGGCGGCCGGCTCGAGGCTCGGCACTGCGTTTGTACCTCACCTAGATCATCGCTTTATTACACCTTCAACCCTTTGATCTACTGATTATCATCGTCCAATCACAAGCACCTTGAACTAGTGTAATTTCTCAGATTTAGATTTCCCAGCTTCCAAGAGCCGACCTGATCCATCCGATTGATATCCTATACTACCAGACAAGATGCCAATCTGTTTGTGATTGGACAATGATAACCAGTAAACCAAAGGATAGTAAGTGTGGACCGATGATTTAGGTCAAGTATAAAAGCAATGCCGGGCCTCGAGCTGGCCGCCACTATTCAATTCCAAGGTCACATGGACCTTTACTCAATTCCGTAGTAAGCCTTGTTGGTGATTATTTTCCCTGTCCTTAACACACTTGTCAGTATACATCGCTAAAAAGTCACACACGGTGGGGTCATGATTTTTGTCACAGTTCGCCAGAGGGTGACCCGGGGACTAGGCTTGGCGAGCCATCACCTTCAGTAGAGGGTACACTTTTTTTTGGAAGGGATTTTGGATCCCCTTCGAGGACAGCATCGCGTGGTAGTCCTCCCTCGAGGCCATGTGGCCGTACACTATCGCCGCCAGGCCGGCTCCGGGGGCGAACCCGCCGTCCGCATGCTGTAGGTATCGCAGACTCCATAGAGTCTTATACGTATCGTGCCGCCACTGCCCGGGCCATGTCTGTAGCCGCTCAAACATCTCCACGTACCACGGGAATTCCAGCCCCTTCGGCATCTTCCACGGCCATCCCACCCCATGCCGGATCTGCTCCTGCACGAAATCCGGCGCTGCACCAGCTCCCGCCCTCCGCCCCAAAATAACTCTGATTCCAACAGTCACGGTCACGGTCACGGGCAACATTCACAGTCACAGGCGCTGACCCGGCCTTTGGTTCAGAAAGCGGCGTCAGATTGGGAGAGACCGACATCCCCGAGGGCCGTCTTGCGTCAGGCGCTACGATAGGGGCGGATGGGGCCAACGATGGGGTTGTGCGCCGTGCCGTACCGACGAGACGGTGTCGGCGCAGGAAGGCGAGGACGCCAGCTGTGCCCACCACACGATCGAATTTGTCAATCGGCTGGCGATTCATCACTGCTGCAGCCGCGGTGGCGAAGACGTTTTGCACCGCGGCGGCGACCATCCAGCGCTCCCGCGCGCCATCGTGCACCGGGATGAAGGGAGTCGTGGTGCGCAGCACGCCGTATGGCACCCCGAGGGTTGCGGTGAGAAGGCGGCGACGCTTAAAGTCCTGAAGGCGGCGCCACAGCCACACGATCCGCGCCAGAGCCCGCAATCGGATCCCGAGGCGCCGGCGGCGCCAGCGGCGCCTCTTGGCCTCCCTCCCTGGCTGCAATGGTGCCCTCCCCGTCTCGCCGGGACCCTCCATCGACAACATCAGCTCCATCG
Organism: Cymbomonas tetramitiformis; assembly: GCA_001247695.2. NCBI lineage: Eukaryota > Viridiplantae > Chlorophyta > Pyramimonadophyceae > Pyramimonadales > Pyramimonadaceae > Cymbomonas > Cymbomonas tetramitiformis. The sequence continues at coordinate 2,665 of LGRX02009731.1, read as the reverse complement.
ACACCGGTTGGCAGCCCAGCACCTCGTGCACCCAGTTCCACTTCGGCCCTCGCTTCTCGGCCGCAAGACTGAGACTAATCTCAGTGCGGGATCGCTTCCCGAGACGCATCGCTACCTGCCGCGCCACCTGCTTGCTCTGCGCCACCTGCCACAGTTCGGCTCCCGAAGCTCCATCATCAGGTCCACGCGTTGGCTTCGCTGGCAGCGGGGCATCCGGCGCCTTGGCTGGCCTCCAGGGGGGCTCCACCGGCCCCTCGCGCGCAAGCAGGAGCCCGAGACGGCGCCCGATGTTAAAATGACCCTTGCCAGTAAGCGTCTCCAGCTCCGTGTCTGCCTCAGGCTCCCCGTCCCCTTCGGTATTTTCGCCTGCATCTGGCATCTCTCCCTCCTCCTCCTCCTCCTCCTCCAGCTCCTCATCCTCGAACGCCTGCCAGGGTCCTCCGCACCACTCACCTTGTGGTCACCTTTTGGTTGTGTGGTCCGCAGCGACTCGTGCGGGAAGGCATGGAGGCAGGCCGAGCCCTAGGGACACGCCACTTCGAAAGTCGAGCTGTATGTGTGTTGCGCTCATTTCACAAGAGTTCCACTCCACAGAAGAGTGCCGTACATTTGGTCTGCTTTGGTCTTTTCGGGGGGCGCAAGAGAGCAAAGGGCAAACCCGCACCTCTTGCTCTGCTTGTGCCGCAGCGCCTTTTTCAGACATGGGGGATGCGAGGGGGCCATCTGGCAATGCTGGGTTCTTCTTGCGCTTGCGCTTGGCGCCCGGGTCGAGCACGCCGGCAATCTGCTGGCGCCGGTGCCGAGCGTGCACATACGAACTTTTGGGTTTCTCGCAGGAAGCCCCCATTGGAATATGCAGGATCATGCCGATCGGCTTGCTCTCCGTGGGGGCTCGGATGGACGCTGTCAGCACATCCGAGTTGTCCTCCACGTCAATCACGGCGCCCGTCTCAACATCGAGCACGTCGAGCTTGTTCCAGGGCTGCCACAGTCGCTCCCTCCCCTCCCCGCAGCCCTGCCAAACCTGAATGCTACAAGATACGAGCGGCCAGGTCCAGGTGGGAGGTGTCAAGAAAAGCCGTCCTGTTCCGCAGCATCCTGTTCTATAGATGGCAGACGGCTCTCCGCGGCGAGGACCCAAACCCGTAACAAAACATCCTTTCCTTTTTAAGACAGAAAAAGAGTTGTAGCAACATCTTCTAAGGGGCCTAAGCGAGCTGGACGGGCCGACGGGCGGCACCATGGTGACATAGGTGTTGAAGGACTCGGTGACCGGTCCTGCTCTGGGGGCAGAAGAGCGTGGGCCATAGCTGGTGGCCAGCTCGGTCTGCTTGGCGGTGATGGAATGCCAGTCCCTGCCGGCGGGATCCGCGGGAGGGTTTGACGTGGGTGCGGCAGAGGGCGAGGCTGTGTCGAGATACGCCGCAGAAGGTTTTGCCGGGGAAGGGTTTGCGCGGCGAGGAGACTTGGGCATGGCCGCATCAGGGGCGCCGAGGCCGAGCAGGGACTGGGGCTCCTGTCACAGCCCCATGGCGGAGATCCACCGTCAATCCATGCGGCAGCTACGGAAGAACGGCTCGCACAAATAGCTGACGCATTGGTATAGAAAGGGCTATACATATACATGTTGAAGTATAAATAAATAAATGAACTACGTGTAAACTAACTACGTACGTAAATGTGTATAATAGCAGGCCTGTTTATGTACATACTTCCGAAGTATATATAAGGGCTGATATGGCTGGCTGACAGGGATAACGGGGTCACACGCAGGGGCTGCAAGGGGGGCTCGCATGGAGCGGCTGCGAGGAAGGCGCATGCCGCACTGTTCCTCAAAACACCGGCGGCCGCCTAAGCTCCAAGCTACTAGGCGCCCCTGGAATCGGCTTCAAATCAACGTTCATCTCGTCTCCAGGCCGCCAGAGAAGATGTGGGCTCAGTGGAGACTGTGCCTTCCTTCGAACGAGCCTCCCGCAGCTCGGTCAATCACAGCCGGAGTGAACCCGCATGCCTCTTCTGCCATTGGCTCAAGAGCCCTCCGGCGGCATCGAACGAAGAAAGAGCACTGGGTGGATTGCAGCGCAGAGGCTGCCAACCACCCCAACCTGCCACCGGGCGTAATCCCGAGGGTCATGCGGGCGCGTCAGCGGTTAGCGTCGCCGGAGGCCGGCCACCAGTGCACCTCCTGACAGGGAGGCGGGCATCGGGCAGCCCACTGGCGTAATCAGGGTGGCATACGCGCAGGCTGGCGGGTGGTCGTGTGGGGAAGGTGGGGATCCCGCGCCGCCACCTGGATCCCGCTCGAGAAGGCGGCGGCGAAGAGGCGCATCTGCTTCGTCTTTGTGAGCTCCCATGCCTTCTGGTCCCCGGGAGCCACATGCCCTTGGCCGTCGATTCCCGGGCCCATATCAAGGCTCCACGTGTGTATCCCGGGCTTGCCCTGCGCCCCACGATGGTCCACGCGCACGCGGTGCCCATCCGCAAAGGTGCCACAGTGCTGGTCAAACAGGAGCGAGAGGATCTGTCGGCGAGCGCGGAGGCGGTGCAAGACGAGGCCTATGATTGCCAGGGTCGCCAGTACCAGCACCGTGACAGCAAACCGCAGCAGGAGCCAGGAGCGGTACGGTTCCTCGGGAGGGGGGGGACTCGGAGGGAGCGGAGGTGG
>LGRX02009730.1:0-15288 GCA_001247695.2 Cymbomonas tetramitiformis | reverse complement strand
GGACAGCCCTTGGGGATTCTGGCCGTGGTGTGGGTGGGCAAGCTCTCTTGAGACCAGGCTCTAAGGCGTGTAGGGGGCAGCCGGGTGGTCCCGAATGTGGGCTTGCTGGTGAAGGGGTGGCTCGAGTGGCGGAAGTGAGCCGCTTCAGAGACACAGCAGCAGTGCGCCGGCAGGGCAGTCTCAGAGGGTCTCAGGTGGTCCAGTGAGGCTCAGGGAGCAGAGGACTGGTCCTGCGCGTAGGCTTGCTGGTGGAGATATGGCTCGCGCAGCTCGGGGGGCAGGGATGAGCCGGCTTCAGGCAAAAGGCAGCAGTGCGCTGGCGGTGCGGATGCAGAGGGGCTCGGGTGGCTCAGTCAGGCTTAGGGGGTCCCATTCTTAACTAGTGAGCTCCGGAGAATCCGGAAAAGTGTCACGAAGTGTCTGCTGAATCCTTTGATCCCCGGCGTGGGTGCATAGTGCCGCTGATCTTCTGCGGCTACGGGATGCCAAAGGAGTCGGTACAAGGATAAGCACACACACACACACAAACTGATTTGGTGATGCCAGAGGAATTGGTCCAAGGATAAGCTACACACGCACACACATAGGGAGGTCACGGCGCGGCGTACCTGGGCATCGACGTGCAGGATGGAATTCTCGATGAGCCGGCGTGCCCTCATGACGTGCTTGGTGCGTATAGTCTCAGGTGGTCCAGTGAGGCTCAGGGAGCAGAGGACTGGTCCTGCGCGTAGGCTTGCTGGTGGAGATATGGCTCGCGCAGCTCGGGGGGCAGGGATGAGCCGGCTTCAGGCAAAAGGCAGCAGTGCGCTGGCGGTGCGGATGCAGAGGGGCTCGGGTGGCTCAGTCAGGCTTAGGGGGTCCCATTCTTAACTAGTGAGCTCCGGAGAATCCGGAAAAGTGTCACGAAGTGTCTGCTGAATCCTTTGATCCCCGGCGTGGGTGCATAGTGCCGCTGATCTTCTGCGGCTACGGGATGCCAAAGGAGTCGGTACAAGGATAAGCACACACACACACACAAACTGATTTGGTGATGCCAGAGGAATTGGTCCAAGGATAAGCTACACACGCACACACACAATGGCAAAGATTCCGCTGTTTCTAATGCATTACATTGAGGTGTGTCACCAAGGAAATGGAAACTCTTCCTAGCACATAAGCACACGTGGATCGATGCAGGTCTAGCCCTCTCCTCAACGAAAGGTCTTTAAGATGCTCTTGTGGCACACACAACATTCTTTGAATGAGGAATTTGCATGGATGTATGCTTTCAGGGTTGTACGAGGCGTCATCAACCATCTTGTGAAGCGGGAGGGCACGTTGATTGTGATTCAAGAGGCCATGTTGAGTGCTGATGAGTATAGTTCGCGCCGAGCAGTCGATGAGAGGGTGCTCGCAATTAATCCAAACTATGTGATTTCAGAGTAGACGGGGAGCGCCTCTATCACGATCCCTAGTTTCTGTATTTATAAATGATATCTTGTTGGAGTGTAAATTATGTGAGGTTTCTTGGTAGCAGTCGCTTCCTTTCATTTTAAGTGAAAGTTTTTTAGTTGGAGAGAATTTAGAAATGTGTAGCAAGTGCCAGATAGCAGGGGAACGACTTATGTTCACAGTATGGCAGGGGAGCTTGAAGACAGCCGGTGTAGTATGTTGTTCTATTATGAAAATTACTGACCGGTAGATGTAGGATGATGTGGACTTTTTGCATCATTGCGCAACAGTCTTGGGATCCACATAGAGATGTGCGGATGGGTGCATGGCTGGTCACGGTTTTTGTAAGCATTTTATTGAGCATATGAAGTCTTTGCTAGAAGTTAACTGGCTCTCTCTCAGGAAGAAGGAATGCGCGCGCGCGCTCTCTCTCTTGCTGTTGCTTCATTGAGAACTCCGTAAAATTTATGTCTGACAGCTTGGTATTCAATTGCTTCGAAACCCGTAGTACATAACGTCTAGAGGCATACTTCAAACCCGATATTTTCGAGAAGTGGGACTACGAAGCCAACACTTGCACGATCCACTCCTGCATTCCACGCAAACTACTTAGCATATGGAATAGGTGCTTTGTGATGAACATTGCAACTCAAGCTAAGGCAAACCACTTCCTTGGTACGGTGGTTCAAGGTTGCTTGGGAAATCGGATTGCCGTTACCTGCACGCAAAAAGGTGAAAGCTCATCGATGTTGGCAGTAACAGCCAAAACGTTGTGAGATGTGTTTACAAGATATCCCCCCGCCATCGAAAGACCAAGCATCTTGAAGTGAAGAGTTCTACGATCCCTCCGGACACTCCGATTCGGTAGTTATTGGAGGCAAACACGATGGTCACACAACTCGCAACATTCTAGACATTTCAACAGATAGTAGAACTTCAGACCCTTCACAACACTCTTGCCGTCCAATAGCATGGCAAAGACCGCGAGGAAATATATTGCCAGAGACAGGCCCAAGTCGGGCTGCTAACAGTTGGTTACTGAAATAAATTTTCAACTCGCATACCATGGTCACCTAAGACGGATGGACGATCCCGCTAGGGATGGGCCCCGGCAAGTCGAAATGGCGCCAATCGCAAGCTACCTCCACTTGGACTAAATTCCCACCAGCAAACAACCAAACAACGGCAACTACCATACTCGGTCAGTGTGCTTAAGATGCGGATGAGATGGAGCGCAAAAGGCTTGAAATGCGGCTAAGACAACCGCGATTATTCTCTCACTCTTTAGCCGCGTATTCTCTCACTCTTTAGCCGCGCATTCTCTCACTCTTTAGCCGGAATTCAACCACGTCGCGCTCGCGCCGCCGAGACTAATTAATTTCCATCATGGGTACTCGGTCGGGGCATGAAGGGCTCGTCGTGCAAACTCGAAGCTATCGTGTCGATGAAGATAATCCAGCTGAATATGGGCACAGGATCAAAATTGATAGCGCGCGGCGCAGCCGCTAAAGTTTAGCCGCTGCCGCAAGAAGTATCTTGGAAAATGAAGGACATCTGCGTTCGGGGTTTCGGAGCGAAATTCTGCAACAACCTCCATCAACAAATCATATGCCAACGCAACAGGCAACACCGCACACCGCAACCCGCACACCGACTCGCCGACTCGAATAATCAGAATCGCAACTGCAACGCAATATGGTCTACCCGTCAGGTTTCACCCGCACGCACAATAAAGTCAGGCCATGTATTTGGCAATTAGCAGTGATGCAAACAAAAAGGTTAGAAATGAAAACAAACAATACAGAGCTCGGGAGACAGGAGGCGCTGCAAACTGAAATATTGGGGAGATTAAGTGGATGTCGGAAACCAAGATAGGATACCTGAGATCGATCACACAGAGCTCTTTTGCGACAAATTCATAATTGGAAATTTCGCATATCTTCGTGGTATAATTCGGATGTCAAACGTGTCACTCATTGTCGGTTACGCACGGTCGGTCGATGCAATCCTGTGCAAGAGTGCTGAGATCGGCAAAACCGTTAGATTGAATCCGGCGGGAGCTTTCGCCGAAGACACAACATTTGGCCTTATTAAAAGTTAGACGCGAGCAGGGAGCATCGATCGCATTGAGAACTTTTGCGTCAAATTCATAATTTGTTATGCTGCTACTATTCCGCTTACGACCCATATGCATGATATCCATCAGATGCTATCGAATCATTGATTGGCCGGTCGTAAGCGCGAGCGATGGACAGAATCTGGGTGGGAAAGTTTCCAAAAAATTTCCAATGCCACACAGTTACACTTTGAGGGACAGCCCTTGCGGTGCGGCATGTCGTGATGTCACTTTTTTCCAGGAAACCTGTTTCGGCTGCCCACACCTTGCCCCGAGGGGAAGGGAGAGAAGGGTGAGAAGCAGTATTTTTTCCAAACCTGCAAAATCGAATCTGGAAAACCGAATCTTCGCGCGACACGACAAATAATTCACTCACGGGCCGTGGACCATGTCTGTCCATCCCGGCACAATCTGCTTGTGTGGCGGCTTCAGCTCCGACTTTCTGACATATTTACTGTACTAATATGTTGATAAAGTACCAGTGATCATGCAGGGAGAAAGGGAGAGCGCAAAAGGCGCAACAAAGAAGGCTGTAGAGCAATACCACTCCAAGTGAAGCTTGTTGTAGTCAAAGTTGACCAGAGCTAATCTTGGCCAGTGGCTATTGTAGGCTTCAATCTTGGGGCACAGGTCCGTTTTCGGGAAATTTGCAGTGTACAAAGTTTGCTATGTTCTAGATAAACAGTTGAACAAGGCTACAATAGGACAATTGCAATATCTTTATGTCAGGAAAGATTGCCAGTATTTTAACAGACAAAGCTCTTCCAAATAATTACTTCAAGCTAGAACAGCCTCCACTGGGCTAAAATTCGTGGCATATACTTTCAGGGAGCGCCTCCCAAATATAGGATGGATATGTCATGTGTCGGCTAGCATCAATCACATTCTGCCACCTATACAAATCCTAATCAGGGAATCAGCACACTAATTCCCCTCTAGCTTATCTAGTTGCCTCTGACTCTTTTCCTCCGAGGAGCCAACTCAGCTTCGTCATCACGGTCGATGTTTCCAGGCTTGTCAGGTTGACCCTTCAGCTTAGATTTGGTCCCCACACTTCGAGCTCGAGCACAACCAGAGACGGCGCCAGACTTCTGCTCGGGGATAGGCTGATCCTTCTGCTGAACGGGTTATGACGGAGATGTGCCCTTTGGCACCCAGAGAAATTCACCCCTGTCATCCAGGATCAACTGTAATCCCTGTCTCTTCAGCCTCCGAGCTTCAGCCTGTTCCTCAGCATCGTCAGCTGAAACGCCAATGCACTCGCAAAGCGCAGAAACTCCAATGACTACAAACTTGCAAAAGCCTAGCGACTCTCGTGCGACTCAGCGCTCATCGGACTCCGATCACACAATAAACACGCAAAAGTCAAGTTCGCGAAAGATCACACGTGTTGACTTCAATGGGATAACGCAAAGCCTTGAAGCAAGCTTTAGCTCGCACTCCGTGGGTGAGGAAAAGAGTGAAAGTGTGCTGAATGGGAAAACAACTAAGGTCGGAAAAGAGCGAGCAGTTTACACATCAACAAAAAGAAAACCCAAAGAAAGCAAGCAAATATCAATCAAAGAACGAAACCTTTCACAGTCTGACAGAGATAGTATATCGGTTTTTCGGTGCAAATGCAAATCGGTTTGCTCGTTAATGTTTATTCATACCTCAGCGTTAGCAGCGCAACGCAAAATGTTTTGGGACTTGTCTAAAAAAGATCGAAAAGAATGGGCAGTAACAGATCTTATGAAGAGCGGTACAAGGACTTGTGATTCCAGATTCATATTTAAGTTCTGCATATGTGACACACCGGTGCGTTTGCCTAAACTGCTCATTAGCCTAATGAGCAGTTTGCCTTCTTTTTTATAGAATCCCCTTGAAGTATGACTTTTTGTTCGCATTTCTGAAAGTTTGCCTGAACTGCTCATTAGCCTAATGAGCAGTTTGCCTTCTTTTTTATAGAATCCCCTTGAAGTATGACTTTTTGTTCGTATTCGAAAGTTTGCCTAAACCGCCCATTAGCCTAATGAGCTTTGCCTTCTTTTTATAGAATCCCCTTGAAGTGTGACTTTTTGTTCGTATTCCTGAAAGTTTGCCTAAACTGCTCATTAGCCTAATGAGCAGTTCGCCTTCTTTTTTTTATAGAATCCCCTTGAAGTGTGACTTTTTGCTCGCATTCCTGAAAGTTTGCCTAAACTGCTCATTAGCCTAATGAGCAGTTCGCCTTCTTTTTTATAGAATCCCCTTGAAGTGTGACTTTTTGCTCGCATTCCTGAAAGTTTGCCTTAACTGCTCATTAGCCTAATGAGCAGTTCGCCTTCTTTTTTTTATAGAATGCCCTTGCTCGGGCGCGTTCGGCAACGTTTCTTTGGGTCAGATAATGATGCGACGTTTTCATCGTGAAAACGTGACCCAAGCTCTGCCTTCGGAAGTTCCGAGAAACCATCAAAATCTTCTCTGAATATTTGCCACGTACGTTCCACGTCGTTCTTCATACCATGCGCCAAAAATTCGCCTGTCCCGTCCGGATGGAAGCTATTCGGACGATGTGTAGCGCAAGTCTTCGTGACGCCCTTCACCGACCATCGCACGAACGCTATTTCGCTAAGATATTCAATCTGACCGATCTGTATTTTCCTCTCAGACGAATGATCATTTTAATTGTAATTTAGATGTAATTACTGTCATTTATATTTGGTAAGTGATAGACGTGCGCTGATACAATCTTGATTTTAAGCACAGTTTCATTGGATACTGACGTAGTGTTCGCGTGTGTATAAACGAAAAGATTCTGAATATCACGAAGCTCAAAAACCTCCTCGATCGTTGGTGATGGTTCCGACGGCTTCAGTGGAAGTTGTGTGAGATATATAGCTACGACTATATATTGAGTTACGGTCAGAATGCTTTCACTTTCGGTTTGCAAGAGTGTAAATAAACATCAGATAGTCTCGGCTTTATGCCGGAAACCCTAAACCTGTGACACCCGTACTGTACCGAGTACTAGTACAGATAATAGGAAGTGACACACGATGTGTCACATCCAGCACACCACCCTGGACTATTACGGAGGAAGAGTTAGGGTGGAACAGGCAGATTGTTAGGGGAAACAAAGCACACCATCTCAAGCGGTGGAAACAAATTTCTAGTGGGGGCCTGTGCTCTTGGCCAGGGCGGTCCCAATTATAGCTAGCACTACACACTGAAGGCTGCTGTGCCTGTGATACAGATCTAGTTGTGCTACTAGGCTTCTGAAAGCAACTCTAGCCACCTTGAAAGTGGTCCACAGAGCAGAGTTCACATAGTTTGTAGTCGTGGTAGTTCTCAAATTTGAAGTCCAGACTGTAGATGCCGAAGCAGTCAGAGTCCAGGAAACCAGAGTCCGGATTGAAGATGTTGCTGTAGTCAGCCGGTCCAGTGTCCAGAAGAAGGTCGGGGTCAGTGAAGTAGTCCACTCTCCACTGTGCCATTCTGATAACCAGAGCAGGACCCGTACACCACCGACCGTGGAGCAATCTCCACATCACAAAGTGCAGTGGCGGTGACGGTGTCGATCAAGGCGATGCTCACACACAGAAACAGAGCAGGGATAGCTGCGTGCCGTGAGGAATGTGCCGATTGAAGGCGCCCGTACACCACCAACCCCGGCGGAGCGGGCGGTGGGACGGCATCATGCAAGTCCCCGCCGTCGGACTCCGTGTCAGCCACGCTAGCGGAATCATGCGTGGAAGAAATATACGGAGGAAGGGGATTGAAAGAATTAGCTGACACCTCTGGGGCGGGCTCAAAGAAGCCCAATTGCACAGACATGTTGTCCATAAAAGACCTCTCGAAGGGCGGCTCACCGTCAACAAACTGCTTCGGGTAAATTACCGCGTCCTCCTCGGTCTCGATCGCCACTCCCGGCTCATGCTCCACGACGGCATCGTCGATCACGGAGGGCGTGGCCGAACCGAAGTGGACCATCGGAAAGTGCTGAGTGTCGGACTCAGCACCATCAGCCACCTGCTTGAGCTCACGTAGAGCGGTGCGGGCTTCATGCACGCGGGTAGCAAGGAATGAGGGTTGGGAGGGCGTTAATCCCGCGTACTGTGCACGGAGGCCCACGTCAAAGTCCTCGGAGAACGTGAAGGGCTCCTCGCCCTACATTCTGGGAAAACCAGAAGACGCGTCTTCTGAATGTCTTCTGAACGTCTTCTGAATGTCTTCTGGAACGTCTTCTGGGTCCAGAAGACATCCAGAAGACGCCCAGAAGACGTCTTCGGCGCGACTTCTAATGTCTACCATCTTCTGGTTTCCAGAAGACGGTCAGAAGATCTTCCGGGAAGACGTCCAGAAGTTATCTTCTAGACGTCTTCTGTATATCTTCTGGATCCCGGAAGACGTCTTCTTGATATCTTTTAGGCGTCTTCTGTACATCTTCCCGGAAGATCTTCTGGATGTCTTCTGAAACTCAGAAGATGGTAGACATTAGAAGACGCGTAGAAGACGTCTTCTAGATGTCTTCTGGAACCCAGAAGACGTCTAGAAGACGTCTTCCGGAATTCAGAAGATGTACAGAAGTCATGCGGAAGACGTTCAAAAGATATCTTCTGAATGCCTTCTGCATGTCTAATAAATTTCAACATTCGTATACGCATTCGCGAGGAATGTTTTTAATATTTTTAAATAAGCTTGCAAGAAGGATGAGTGCAAACAAGATGTATGGCATAATACACTTCTCGCCATCCTTAACAAACATATTCTCAATGTTTGATACACGACAAGAGATGATTTATTTGTGTGGAAGGCTAAGATGCTTTGGAGACTAAAATTGCTTTAACAATATTACTTTTCAATCAAGAACCTAATCATAAGGAGGGCCACACATATTATTATCCTAACTAGCTAAGTGTCTAGAACTACTTCACATTCATGTTCTAAACAACTAGTCTAATTACCTAGAAACGATGTTCATCTAACATGCACACATGGCATAGGTCTTGGACCACGCAAAAACATGGGTTTTCCACTCGCTCGTTTTTAACCGATCTGAAAAACAACGCACACCAAAATACCAACACTTAGTAGAGTGAAAACACACAATGAATACAAGCACAAATTCCTAGGAAGGGTAAGGTAAGTACCTTTACTCTTCTAGTTGTGGGCGATGGGCTGAAAATGCGCTTTTCCCACTTGCTCATTTTCAGCCAATCTGAAAAACAAAGCGCAACTCAAAACCAAAGGTTAGTAAAGCGGAAAAACACAACGCATAAAGGCAGTATTTTTTAGGTGTGACACTAGGGGATGATAGAGCAAATACCTTTACTTGTGGTGTTGAGGTTGGGCTGAAAATTTACCTTTTGGACTAGGTCATTTTCAGCCGATCTGAAAAACAAAGCGCAACGCAAAACCAAAGGTTAGTAAAGCGCAAAAATAGTACGAGACGAAATACAAGATTACCGAAGGAAAACAAAAAGGCCTAGTGGTGTGAGTTGGAATCGAACCAACATCATCTCGTCCAAAGGACGAGCGAGAACACATGTCTCGTTCACACCTCAATTAGACGCTAAGCACGCCGAAGTGCGCGTAAAAAAACCAAGGCACGAAAAGCACCCGCAATCACTATTGAAGTATTGCGTTGTGCAACGTTTTTCTGTTAGACGAACTATTTTAAAAGGACCACTTCACCCAGCAGCAGTCCGCGGAAAACGAGGCTGCGGTGGAATTGAGTTTGATGCAGGTGTAAAAGTGGTAGATGCAAATTTCACTTCAACGTTAAATAAAATTCAAACTCGAACGGTCATGTCGATGTGCGGTGCGGTGCTCGTGCTCACTCCCCTGCGCTGCGCTGGGCCTGACGATGCGATGCGATGCGATGCGATGCTACTGTACTGTAATGCTAGCTGACGATGACGCCTGACCACGACCGCGACCACACGCCAGCGCCACACCAGCGCAGCGCAGCGCAGCGCTGGCAGATTTTCCGGGTTTGCTATCCGCGGTATCGTGCAGTCATCACGTCTCACGCGACTCACTGCGCGCGTGATCGACTGTTCGACCGTTGCTAGGAGGGATGGTGCTCTAAAACAAGAGCAGTTTCTTCTACCAAATTCGTCGGCCCTTTTAACTTAGTAACTTGGTACGTTTGCCCCTCTCCCGAACAAACCACTTGTTTTTTTGCACTTCTACCTACACCACACAATTATGCCCAGTATTGTGCACCTTATATGTTTTTTTGTTTTTTCGCGATTTTTAAAGCTTTTTTCAAAAAAAAAAACAAAAAGACATACGGAAGACACCCCAGATATCTTCTGTGCATCTTGTTACCCTCCAGAGATGTCTTTGAGGAAGACATGTCTTCTGGAAATCTGCAACTTGTAGAAGTTCCCGAACGTCTTAACACCCCTCTTAGGGGCGTCTTCCTCATTTTTTTGACGATCTTCTACGCGTCTTCAATGTCTGAGGAAGACCTAAGAGGGGTGTTAAGACGTTCGGTGGAACTTCTACAAGTTGCAGATTTCCAGAAGACATGTCTTCCTCAAAGACATCTCTAAGACAACCGGAAGATGTACAGAAGATATCTGGGGTATCTTCCGCAAACACAGTCAAGAAGACGTCCGGAAGATGTCAAAAAAATGTCTTCCGCGTGTCTTCTGTGTGTCTTCCGCGCGTCTTCCGCGCGTCTTTCGCACCTCTTCTGGGTTCAGGAAGACATATATTCCCCGAAGATGTCCGGAAGATGTACAGAAGGTATCTGGGGTATCTTCCGCAAGCACAGTCAAGAAGACGTCCGGAAGATGTCGGGAAATGTCTTCCACGTGTCTTCTGAGTGACTTCTGAACGTCTTCTGAGTGTTTGTCTTCAGGATGCCCTCCGCACTACCTTGGCCAAGTGTCCTTTGTATAGGAGATAGAATGGCAAGTAAACGTGCCGCGCATCTCCAAAAGGGGGAAGCGCCCCCAAAGACCAAAATGTCGTCCTTCAAACGAGCGATGCTCACTAAACCCCCCCCCGAATCCGCGGCGGAGGTCTTCCGTCAATCCAAGCCGGAGGTCTTGAAGGGGAAGATGGCAGCGGTGCACGATTGGTTGTCTACGGTGTCGCCATCCCGCGAGCTGGACCATGAGATGACGGCATGGCTCGGGGAATCCGTCTACATTCATGAGCATTCCCCTGCAACAAGGTGCTTGCTTGTCTCCATAACCCACATGCATCTATCATGCACATTTATGCAGTTTGGAATGCATACAACCGAAGATGTGTGGAGCATCTTCTGCGCAACTTCCGGACGTCTTCCATGTGTCTTCTATGAATTCACCATCACAATGTTTTCGCGGGGCTGAAGATCATGAGGACGCGGTTCGTATTTGCGTGCCGCGTCAAAGCAACCGGCCACCTTTCGGCTTAGCCGAGCCTACTAATGTGCTTTTCTCGGTTCAAGAGTTTTTTGGCTATGTGCAAGAAATTTCAGACTTGCATGAACCGGGCTTTAAGGAGCATACGTGGGAGGACATTTTCTCCGATCCATTGGACTTGGCCGATGATCCGGGCACGGTGCACTTTCGACAACATAAGTGGCTGCTTGAGCCTCCCATTGGCGTCAACCTCCAAGGAATGGTGTTGAAGATACGGGATGCAATCGCATCGGGCGAACCATATCATCGTCCTCCGGAGCTTGTGAGTGATGGGGATAGGCGGATGAATCCGCAAAGGCTTTCACCTTCACCTCCGGCCCCGATGGATGAAGTTGTGGACATGACCTATACCGAAGTCCATGAGCCCGAGGACCCTCCCCCGGAGATGCCAACACGAAGGTGCGAACCGGTTGCCACGGCATGCCCGTATCTCCATGAAAGATGTATGCCTGCACGCTCCATCGGAAGTCGTTCCGAAGACGTTCCGAGCGTCTTCTGCGCATCTTCCGGGCTCATGGACTTCGGTAAATCTAACGTAGAGCAAAATGACAATAGCAGAATCTGAAATCAAGCATTCCAAAACTGAAATCTGAAATCCACCGTAGAGCAAAATCAGCCAAAACTGAAAATCGGAAATCTAATGTGGAGCAAAATGACACATATAAAAATCTGAAATTGGTTTGTAAAATCTGAAATCAAGCATTCAAAAAACTGAAACCTGAAATCTAACGTAGAGCAAAATCAGCCAAAATTGAAATTTGGAAAATCTAACATAGAGCAAAATGACAAATGCAAAAGTCTGAAATGGAGCATTCCAAAAACTGAAAACTGACATCCAACATAGAGCCAAATTAGCCAAAATTGAAAATCGGAAATCTAACGTAGAGCAAAATGACAAATGTAAAAAAATCTGAAATCAAGCATTCCAAAAACTGAAATCAGAAAACTAACGTAGATCAAAATTAGCCGAGATTGAAAATTTGGAAATCTAACGTAGAGCAAAATGACATATGTAAAATTGCACTTTCGCATTTTCCCTTCAATTTCAACAAATGCAACAATCTTGATTATTGCTAATTAATTACAAATGGTCATCACAAATCACAATGGTCAAATGGGGGCAAGGCCATAAGAAGATGTTGCGTCCGAACGGCACGAACACCGGACCGAAGACGCTCAAGTGTCACGAAGGCGTTGAAAATGCTACAAGCGGGCATCATGAGCGTGCTAGCGTCTTGGGATAGAGACGAGGGCTACTCGAAAAACATGCTTGAAGACTTGATCGGGCAGTTGACGGTCATAACGAGAGAGCTCACTTCGGAGCTTGTAGACTGTAAGGTACGGAAGACATCTTGAAGACATCCCGAATACGTTCCGAGTACATTCCAAACGTCTTCCTTAATTACCTTTTATTTGGTGATTTTGCAGGATGTTCCTAAGCTTCAAAATCTGGTGGATGAGTTCTTCAAGTCACTCGAGTGCGATGGCTCACCTGACCGGCTGGTCATCAACGCGCATTTGCTTTCCCACTTCCCCGACCAACTCCTCATGTATGGTCCAATACGGGGGACATGGATGTACGTGTTCGAATCATTCAACGGGAAGATTCGAAGGTGGGTGAAGAACAATGCATATCCGGTTCAGAGTGTTATGCAAGGCTTCGGGCGGTACCGGATGGTACATGTGGTGCGAGGGTTAATCTTGGTACTTCGTCGCCGGCGGGAGGCAACCACCAATCCCACCCGGCCACCCCTGCTCCGGTTCTTGACCACCGCACCGTTGAGGGCGCCGAACACCGTGGTTTTGGGAACACAAGGCAAGCGCCATGTACTCTCCCGCGCTGAAACGAAAGCGCTGGAGCTGTGGATGCATGGCAACGTGCCCCAATACCGCAAGTTGAAGGCAAAATTCGACGACTACGTCACCTACCGCAAGAGGTAAGTAAGAAATGAAACCCATAAGGTGCCTGGAAGACGTTTCATATATCTTCTAGGCATCTTCCACACGTCTTTGGTAAATACATGTCCTGACACTGTGCACGTATACATTCGCAGGGAAAACCATATGGTTCGGAGACGTATTGGCGCACATGCCGGAGGGTCTCGCCTGATGGATGTGCCGTTGCATATGCACGGTAGCGACCCCAACCAAGGTCTGGCTGGGGAGACCATTCACGGAGAATGAAGCGGCACTCGTCGAAGGGCCTCCTCGCGTGTGTCAATCTTCCGGCTCGGTCGTGGTTCGAGGAGTTTGCTATCGCACGGCAGCTCAGGACAAGACGAAGAAAACTTGTCAACGTTACTTCCGAGCCTTTTTCTCTGGAGAAACATCAAAGGCCCGAGGAAATCGAGACTGACCGGTGCGTCCGTGCATTACGTTTTGGTGAATGTGCGCAGAATATGTACCGAATGTCTTCCGCGTGTCTTCTCGACGTCTTCGGGGATTCTTACTATAGAGTATTGTGGCTCCAACTCGCAGGTACGCCATGGTAGATAGCATCTACAAGGTCGACTTGGCCGCGAAAGAGTACATTCTTGTGAAGGGAAAGTGGTTCCCTGAATTCAACCAAGCGACGACAAAACGGTTTGCCAAGCTAAACTCGAAGTACGGGCCGGACAATGCCGCAAAGGTGGTGTACACATACGACCCGGATGATCCCGAGACACCTTGGGACACTACTGATCCATTTATCCTGGCGGCTCAAATTGAGCACCAAGTTGTAATCAAGAAACATCCTGTGATGAAGACGGCGGTGGTATTTGATTTAAAGGCTGACTTTTTCGAGTGCATCGACGATGATGGTTCACGACCGAAAGGTGCAAGACGCAAGCAAGAGGCGATCATGATAATACGCCGGGCATCGTACTTCGTGGTCTGTATGTTGAATAGATGCAATCGTACATGTATGTGTAGATAGACCTATCAATTAACTTAGCCGTATATTATGTATCATAGTAACAGAGCATGATGACAACCCTGAAGTTGTTAGGAAGATACCTGGAATGTCTTCCGCATGTCTTCCGTGCGCCTTCTGAATGTCTTCTGTGATTACGCGACTAGTGTACGTGTGGTATGAAGTAGCTATGTGGCCAAATTGCATAATCATCACATATGTGTCGATAACACATGTCAGAATGTATTCTGGCCCAGAAGACATTCGGAACATCTTCCGGGTATCTTCCGGGAAGACTGCCCTTTGCATGTCTTCCGGGAAGATGTCTTCCGAAATCCGGAAGACATTCCGCACATCTTCGGCACGTCTTCCCCGAAGAGTGTCTTCTGGTTTCCATAAGACGTTCCACTCAGAAGACGTCTTCTGGAAACCAGAAGACATCATTTCTACGAAGACGTCTATAAGACGTTCAGAAGACGTCTTCTAGACGTCTTCTGATTTTCCCAGAATGTAGGGTCGTCCTGCCGAACCAAGGGATGATCATGTTGAGCACAGAGTCGAGCAAAGGCCGTGTCGTCCTCAGTGTCGAACGCAGTCTGGAAGGCGGACACGAGGCCGTCGGCGTCGTCGGCTTGCTCAATCACGCACTTGTCGCACTCGATGTCGGCGGTGGGACAATTCGCGGAGTCATGCCAAAAACCCGGAGGGCATCGGACACACTCCGGAACGAAGACGTGGAACGACACGGAGTTCATGCCGAAATGCGTGTTGTCGTTGCGGCGGTGGCGGTCCTGCGGCCAATTCCCGCCCTTGGGAAGGGGCGAAGCGGCGAAGCGGTGCTTCCAATCACGCTTCCGGCCGTGAAACTTCCCATCTCCCCGACGGTTCTGGCGGTCACGCCAGGAGGAGGGTGGAAAGTGCACACCTGGCTTGCCCGCAGGCTTGCCCGTAGCCGGAGTCGGCCATCTAGTCGTCGGCTCGTCGTGCGCATCCTCGTCGGAGAGCGTCGCAAGAACTTTGTTGGCGGCGTCGATGTGGAATTGAAACTCCTTGATCAGGGCTTTCACGTCAACGTCGGACGGCAGACCAGAGTACAACACATTGGACTTGTCCACGAAGGGCACGTGCCTGCTCCTGCCGGCGTTGGCATCCCAAATCTCGAGGACGTGGGCGTAGATGTCCTCGAGCTCGACCTTGGCCAACTCAACGTCGAGACGAAGCGGGGTAATGACCTTGTCGTAGAACTCGGGGTCGAGAGAAGCCAGAAGCTGCTTCTTGGCCATCATGTCGTCGAGAGGCCCAGAGGCGCCGTTGCCAATAGCAGTCAGGCATGCGTCGAAATCTTGGATAAGGGGGTCGGGGTCCTTCTTGTTGTCGAAATAAATGGAGCATAGCTCCTCGTAATGCCCAAGAGGTCGAACCACGCGAGGGATCAACCTCTTGGTGACCTCGAGAAGAGCACGCTT
>LGRX02009729.1:0-28523 GCA_001247695.2 Cymbomonas tetramitiformis | reverse complement strand
ATGAGGCACCTTTGAGGAGTAAAGGAGAGATCCGCCGACACAAGGCACCTTTGAGGAGATGGGATCCCAAAATTTGCCCGCCACAACTTTTGACCCTAATATAACATAGTATGCATTCCACTCACAAATAGGACCTCCTCCTTGGAAGGAGGGGGAGGGGGGTGGACATTGACCTGAGCAGTGTGCCTGAACAGCATAATTCCAATGTTTGCAGGCGAATGCGTCCTAGATCGAACCTCCAGGCCACCGTCCTGTCCACACAGCCCCGGCAATGTTGTGGCAACTGCTCAGCCGCCCGGATGAAACCACGGGGCTTGGCTGCACGTCAACAGCAACATCGGAACATCCGGATCGGCGCTTGCGTCAAGTCAGCTGCCGGGGAGCAGGAATTAGGTATGGGTTGGCGGACCCAGGACCGTTCGCAAGTTTTGCTGCACGTTCATGATCGGGGCATACCTGGGCAGAGGTGGATAGGTGGTCGGAGGAGGTGAGCACATCCGCGTCCTTGTACTGCTGCATGTATGGGATGGGATCTCGCATCCACACCGTATCCACGTCTGACACCAGAATGTCATATCCCTGCACATCCCACAGCATCCGCTTCAACCTTCGCCCTACCTCCTGTAGCATTGGCAGTTGGGCTTTGTTGCAGTGCCACCTCAACTTGATCCTAATCGTAGGCGACCTGATGCCATGGGCGTTAGGAAGCAGGATCGAGGCGATGGTCATAGAAGAAGGAAAGGCCGTGCCATCTTAGCCTGCCACGTGGCATTTGCACCCTATGCAGAGGTGGCTTACTGTAACACCCTATGCAGAGGCCGGGGCGCACCATGACCGTAAACTGGCGAATGAGGTCGATCTTCTTACGCCCCATCTTGTGAAAGTTGGGGGATCCCCACCTGCACCAAGCCGAGCCCACGGAAAATGCGCATCGCATACCTAATTGTGAATATACACGAATGCATACATACATCTTATATATGTGTGTGTGCTTATCCTTGGACCGACTCCTTTGGCACCCCGTAGCCACAGAAGACTGGCTGCACTATGTACCCACGCCGGGGATCAAAGGATTCAGCACACACTTCGGGACATTTATCCGGATTCTCCGGAGTTCATTAGTGAAGAATGGGACCCCCTAAGCCTTACTGAGCCACCCGAGCCCCTCTGCATCAGCACCGCCGGCGCACTGCTGCCTTATGCCCGAAGCCGGTGCATCCCTGCCCCCCGAGCTGTGCGAGCCACATCTCCACCACCAAGCGTGTGTGTGCTTAGCCTTGGACCGACTCCTTTGGCACCCCGTAGCCACAGAAGACCGGCTGCACTATGTGCCGGGGATCAAAGGATTCAGCACACGGGACACTTATCCGGATTCTCCGGAGCTCACTAGTGACGAATGGGACCCCCTAAGCCTCACTGAGCCACCCGAGCCCCTCTGCATCCGCCCCGCCGGCGCACTGCTGCCTTGTGCCTGAAGCCGGTTCACCCTCGCCCCCCGAGCTGCGCAAGCCACATCTCGTGTGTGTGTATGCTTATCCTTGCGACTCCTTTGGCACCCCGTAGCCACAGAAGACTGCACTATGTACCCACGCCGGGGATCAAAGGATTCAGCACACACTCCGGGACACTAATCCGGATTCTCCAGAGCTCACTCGTGAAGAATGGGACCCCCTAAGCCTTGCTGAGCCACCGGAGCCCCTCTGCATCATATCTGTCATCTCGTGTGTGTCTGCCTCGTGTGTGTATGCTTATCCTTGCGAATCCTTTGGCACCCCGAAGCCACGGGAGACTGCACTATGTACCCACGCCGGGGATCAAAGGATTCAGCACACACTTCGCGACATCCATCCGGATTCTCCGGAGCTTACTAGTGAAGAATGGGACCCCCTAAGCCTCGCGTGTGTGTATGCTTATCCTTGCGACTCCTTTGGCACCCCGAAGCCACAGGAGACTGCACTATGTACCCACGCCGCGTGTGTGTGTGTGTCATGTGCATATAAATATACTACCTAGTATGTCAGAGCGCCGGATCCCTAAAACTTCTTGGAAAGACAAGCTGGCGGTGAAGAGGTGGGTCTGGGTGGCAGCCATCAAAGCCAACAAGGAACCGGGGGGAGGGGGACTGCTGGGGGTAGCCCCTTCCTCCGTTTTACCCCCATTATTTTGGGACAGGTGCCACAACTATGTATTTTCGTGATCTAGGGGACCGGCTCCATATTACTGTTATCGCCATGAGTTAAAATCGCACTTATTCAGGGGACCGGAGTTTATATTGATCTCATCGCCATGAGTTAAAAACGCAGTTATCTGTATTAGCCATGCCTCCTAATACAATTCTTATTGCTCTGCGATCAATCGTTGTGGCCGTTGAAAGCAAACTTTCTCGAGAGGAAAGTATGCAGAAGTGCTCTGGGGCTAAGAGACAACTCGGGCAACATGTTCGGACCAAACGCAAGGATCCCTTTTGACAAAGGGGGCCAAAAGGGCTCCATCGGGCACGGAAATAGTCTTGTGGACAAAAGGCGGGAGCATCGTCGGTGCCCCCGAGCAACCTTGGGGCATGAGCCTGGAAGAGCCGTCAGCACTTACCCGAAGTCCTCCGTGGTGAGGCCAGACGCCATGGCGAAGGTTGGGATGCCCTCAGCCAGAAGCTTCCTCAACAGCGGGTCGTCCATGGCGCCGACCATGAAGTTTGTCACCTGTGTGTTGCAACAAGGGACTCGAATAAATCGCGGGATGACGTGTCATCTGGCATGGGGTAGACCAAAGGGTCGGAGGGCGCACGTTGAGCTTGCGCAGGCTGGACACCCAGTTCTTGATGAAGTCGAGGTAGTGATCGTTCCCCCAAGTCACCATCACGATGTTCTCCCGCAGATAAGGCTGCGGCAGGGCCGGCCAAGGCCGCAGAGACCCGTAAGCGTGTAGGCAGGAACTTCCAACCCAAGGAATGCATCTTAACACTTGACACCCACAGAATACCCCGGAGCCCAGAGCTGGATTTCAAAAAAAGGGGGGACACGGGGGGGAACCGGGCCCCCACCTTCACTTTTTCAGGGGTTAGCAAGTGGTCGTCTGCATTAAAAGGGGCGTCCGGCGGCTTCGCTACTGCTTTCGGTCGGATCCACTTTGTGCCGACTTTTGTGCCAACGGTTGCAGGCTCAACTGGGCTCTCGTCTTCGCCGGAGTCTTCCATGCTTGTTTCACTGAGAGCCTCCTTCTTCGAGGGCTCAACTACCTCGTGATCTTCCCCCTCGCTGGGCATATCAGACACAGCCTCGCCGACCGCTTCTTCGTCGTGATGTTCCTCCTCGCTGGGGACGCCCGAAGCTGCCTCGCCGACCACTTCCTCATCGTGGTGCTCATCCTCTGCTGCACCGGGCAGAGCCAGGAAGCCCGTAAACCCCTTTCATTAATACGGCAGCCGCAGACCGTCGATGTTCAGGCCATAAGACAGTTGGTTGAAGGGCAAAACCTATTCGAAAACACTGCTGGAATTTTCGGAACAGAACTCCCGTGTTTTGGCAGGCAAAAGATCTTTACTGACGATGTGGGGATCCCTTCGAAGACGGTGAGAGCGGAGGCACATTTTAGCAACGCTCGCCCAAGGCGGAAGCAACTTAACGTGCCATCCTAAGGAGCTTGGAGTGGATATGGATCAGCAGACATGAGAAGGCACGACGGAAAAGGCAGACTAGCGACCTGGTTCCTCTTGAGGTTCCACGGGATCGAAGCCAGCGCCGACGTTGTCAATACTTTCTGCCTCGTCGGCTTCCATCTCAACCCCTGACGACAACCAAGAAAAGCTTCGCGCACTGTAGAGAGCCCGCACTGCTTCTATTCTACGCGTGCTTTACTTCCTTAGCTCGTGCTTCGAGCAGATAAGAAATAGCAATATAGCACAGACCTCAAGAAAATTCGGCCTTAAAGTGCAAAGTGTAGAGGCCCCGCAATTGGTAAAAGGTTTAGACCTGCATTTTACTGAATCGTTGCAAATCAAACATTCTGCAGAGGTACGAGGGCAAAGCGAAGTGTCCTTTCGGAAATAATGTGGATCTTGAAGTGGCCGGGAAAACTTCGGTAATTTGGTGTCCAAAGCAAGATAGTAGTCTAAGATGAAGGATAAGTGCCCTGTTTTTCAGTTTGCCTGCTAAAGATCGGATCGTAGAGTTATGAGTATCATACCGATGGAGTGGGCGTCAAGCAAAGGCCGGGGAAGATCGTGTTCTAAGCTTCCTACACAACAGATCAGATCGGCAAAATTATTCGACCGATTTCGGTTGTCAAGCATAACTGGAACCCAAGCTGCTTTCAAGGTTGCCACGGCAAGATGTTTAACAAAACAGGTAACCAATCTCCCTTCCGAAAAGAGATGGCGCCTTCAATGGTGTCGCTGCAGATGTTTGGCTAGAATCTCAAGCACTGTTACAAAGGTTTCCCCTCGGAGGTTGTAGCAGAATACGTATACGCAGAGATTTGACAGGCTGAGCATGGCATGCAGCTTTGACAATACGTGCGCTCAAAGCTACCTGGCCGTATCCACATCTCTGACACTACCGTGGAAAAGTTATTTTTCGTGAAATAAAGCGCAGATAGATATAAACAAGTCGTGTAAAAACGTGCTGCTTACCAACAGGTGCGCTTTTCAAAGGCTTCACATACGCCATCCAAGACCAATACATCTGCAAATCCCAATCTCCCGTTGTTTTCGGCACACAAGCAGACAAGCATGACAAACCAAGTCAAACAGCATAAAAATTGAATATCGACCCGGTAGTGATCGTGCACAAAACTCAAGAACAGTGAAACACGGCGGCAGACATGAATAGTGCACTATATCTGCGGGAAGGAGTCATGACGCACTGGACGAAAGAGCACGAACAAGGTGAAACCCAGAAAAAGGAAAAACACCAGCTTAATTGCCCCGGATAGTCGCATCATATTCATGATGGAATATATATGTTAATCTGAAACTGTGCAGGTTAGCGACGAGCTCACAACCCGTCCTCCTCCACAGTTGAACCGTGGGAACTGTGGAATCGTTACTCTCGTCCCCAGAGTTTAGACGAGCCGCGCTTCGCGCGGCTACCCGCGATTCGATTCGAGGGCTGCGTTACTTGATGATTGTGGAGCTCGTCTAAACTCTGGTCTTTCTCGTCAAAAGCCAGAATTTAGACGATAAATGTCTACCTTTTTCTTACGGACCTCGGCAGTCGGCAGCTCAACAACGTATTTCGCTCCCGACTGGCTCATGATGCCGATATGTTTATGGTCTGAGAGTTGAATATTTTGTTCATAATATCAGTAACTTTTGTTTTCTGCGGCGAGTTCTCACTGCAACCTCAAGGACGTCAGCTTAAGCGCGTAGGCTTCTCGAAGATTGCGATACTTAATTCACGTGAACGTCATCTTCGCTAGTTCGTTGCATGAGCTATGGCGCTCGGAACCGAGCAAATGAAACTGTTTTGGAAAGGTATTGCACTCCTCTTTTGGTTTCCGTGTTCTATGTTGGACCTAGGGCGGATGTTTGTGTGTTATTCACGTGTGAACATAGAGCAGACGCAGGCTCCGCTGTTCCTAGGGCATCTTTGATGTTTCATAGCATTAGCTACACAAGTCGGAACCGTACAAATCGAAAAGTTTTCGGCACCTAAGAGTGCCCTCTTTCAGGTTAACTTGCGTACGTTTGTTCACACGCGGATGTTTGTGAGCTATTCTAACCACGGTTTGTGGCTGGCTTGTGCATTGCAGATAATTGGCCATCTTAGATATTTCTTCGAGGGAGCTATAGAGCTCGGAACCGAGCAAATGAAACTGTTTTGGAAAGGTATTGCACTCCTCTTTTAGGTCCCGTGGCGTATTGGAGCCCTAGGGCGGATGTTTGTTTGTTATTCACGCGTGAACATTGAGCAGGCGCAGGATCCGCTGTTCCTAGGGCATCTTTAATATTTCATAGCATGAGTTACAGATGTCGGAACCGTACAAATCGAAAAGTTTTCGGCAGCTAAGAGTGCCCCCTTTCAGTTTAACTTGCGTACGTTAGCCCACACGCGGATGTTTGTGAGCTATTCTAACCACGGTTTGTGGCTGGCTTGTGCATTGCAGATAATTGGCCATCTTAGATATTTCTTCGAGGGAGCTATAGAGCTCGGAACCGAGCAAATGAAACTGTTTTGGAAAGGTATTGCACTCCTCTTTTAGGTCCCGTGGCGTATTGGAGCCCTAGGGCGGATGTTTGTTTGTTATTCACGCGTGAACATTGAGCAGGCGCAGGATCCGTTGTTCCTAGGGCATCTTTAATATTTCATAGCATGAGTTACAGATGTCGGAACCGAGCAATATCTCCGGACGCCCATAAGCTCAATCTGCGTTACAAACCCTAAGTAATATTCGCGCTATTTCGGTCCGGAGACTCGGGTTCCAGAGTAGTGGAATCGTCCGCTCCTGAAGACATTTGGAGCCCTACAGTGACACAGTGTCACATACAAGCGCAGGCGAGGGATATCAATGAGATAGTCTAGATGTCAGGGATATGACCGATGACATATGTGTCATGCATGTCATACATGTCATACATATCATGTCATGTCATGTGTCATAATGACATACAGTCGCAGTCGTCAAGTATTGTCAGTACGGTCGACTATGACATGTACAGTCAGTATGTCTGTCATCCACCTAAGGTGAGTGACATCTGGCATCGAGAGGCCAAGTATATGGCATCGAGATGGCGAAGCAAGATAAGTCTTTAATAGGCATGGCGGATAGGGTACTTTCACAGATTTGCGCAAGCTAACCGTGGACAAGATGATTGATTAAACGGTGTAGACTTTACGGAATGGAGCAATCTCGACGTCATCTTGAAGGTATGGTATCTAGCTAATAATTGTTTTTGCTTGCTTGCGAACGGGAGGCTTCTCGGGCCCTTTAATAGGCAAGGCTGATAGGGTACTTTGGCAGATTGTCGCAAGCTAAGCGTGGACTAGATTATTGATTAAACGTTGTAGAGTTAACGGAATGGAGCAATCTCAACGGCATCTTGAAGGTAAGGGTGTCTCCTAACGTTTCCAACCTCCCAAGCAGTCATGGAACTTCTCTAGCGTTCGCAAACGTCGAGGGCGGATAGGGTTGTTTGCAGATGCGACATTCACTAGCATGAGCGAGAACTAGCACCCCAACCTCCATAGTTGTCCGATTCGAGCAATCTCAACGGCATATTGAAGTTAAGGGTATCCCCTAACATATTTTCTATTCCAAGTAGTCATGGAACTTCTCTAGAGTTCGCAAACGTTGAGGGCGGTTAGGGTATGTGCGCAGATGGGGCATTAGCCGCAAGGAGCTAAATTGGACGCCTCAACCTCCATAGTTGTCCGATTCGAGCAATCTCAACGGCATATTGAAGGTAAGGGTATCCCCTAACATATTTTCTATTCCAAGTAGTCATGGAACTTCTCTAGAGTTCGCAAACGTTGAGGGCGGTTAGGGTATGTGCGCAGATGGGGCATTAGCCGCAAGGAGCTAAATTGGACGCCTCAACCTCCATAGTTGTCCGATTCGAGCAATCTCAACGGCATATTAAAGGTAAGGGTGTCCCCTAACGTTTCCAACCTCCCAAGTAGTCATGGAACTTCTCTAGAGTTCGCAAACGTTGAGGGCGGTTAGGGTATGTTTGCAGGGTGAAGGATCCCCTTGTGGCGCTAGAATGGACGCCCCAGCCTCCATAATGCACGGAATCGAACAAACTCGACGGCATATTGAAGGTAACAGTCTACCCTAACATATATTATAGCTCGTGTGGTCCTGGAAGTCATAGGGAGTCCGCATACGTTGAGGGCTGATGGGGAATCTTTGCAGGGTGGAGAATCCCCTTGTGGAGCTAGATTGAGCACCCAAGGCTACATAGTTCACAAATTCGAGCAAAGATTAACGGCTCGATACCATCCCCTATGAATCAGCATCTAGATCGGCCAAGTCACAATATGGTGATTTGGCCCATTTATTTGTACAAACAAATGGTTGGAGCGCGTAAGTCGTGAACAACTGATGAAGTTTTCTATATAGTTTGTTGAATTTGGATAGAGTACGCTAAAGTTATGTAGTTTTGAATGATTTCGGTGCCAGACTTTTGCAGCTCACTGAAAACCTGGCAGTTTTCAGGACCTTTACCTCCATCTATGCTTCTATAAACGCGACCCCCCCAACGTAATTTACGCGTAATTTACGTGTTTCGGGCCATTTGAGATTTACGCGTAAAACGTATAGTACAATGGGATTTCACCATAACCCCGAGCGGCGATTATCACTGTTAAAATCCATCGAGAGCGGTGATAACCACCACACAATTCCGATATGCAATAGCGCCTTCATTAGGCTTTGAAACTAGCATATATATGCATATGATCATGTTTCAATCCGTAGCAGACGAGCCGAGAGGCGAGAGCAGATGTGCAGATCAGCAGAAGTGCAGAACCTACATAAGAGGCTAGGTTGTCCTAAACCCCACCCCCCCTAGGTTTAAACCTAGGTTTAAACCTAAAATGACCCCCTCGGGTTTAAACCGGTTACGGGTTTTACACTGTTAAGCCTAGTCTCGCACTCTTAAGCCTATTCGCACACGGTTAAGCATGTCAAAGGGGAAATGGCCCCTTGCAAGAAGAAACGTGGTGTCCAGAAGCGCCCGCGATATGAGCTAAGATTCTTTGAGGGTGCGCTGAGAACTTGTGCTCACAAAACAAACATTCAGCGGTATCCTTCGGGAGTCCTGGAGTCCCGGGATCACGCAGACATGACACACTTTCTTGGTTTGCCGGTTTAGCACACACTCTCCCAAACCACCATAAGAAATTGTCCCCGTCGCGCGAGTCTGTAAAAGCTGACTCAATACTTTGGGACGCTGAAATATTCTCAGGGGTAGACGCCATATTGAAATCACGCACGCAGTCTGCTCTCTCAACCGTGCACCCGTGTACCAGTGCTCTCTCCTCATACCTCATTGAGTGTAAAACCGTGAGATTAAACGTATCAAGTGATCACTCCGTTTGTATCTCCTCACATTCATTCGGTCAGGCAGCATCGTCGCGTCGCTAGATCGCGGGCCGCGTATAGTCGTCGACACGATCGTATCACAAGCCTATGGCAAAGGCTACATACAGTGGGAAGAAATTCCGGGGGTTTAAACCTAGGTTTAAACCTAAAGTGACCCCCTCGGGTTTAAACCGGTTAACGGTTTAAGCACAACCTAGATAAGAGGTGTAGAGCAGGGCAGAGGCGGCAGACAAAAGAGCACAAACGGCAAAAGAAAATGATTTCAGTTTTGATGTTATAATGCTCTGATTGCAACAAATGATATATCATTGTGTTCGTCTACGAAATACCTATTTGTATGCAAAGTTTCAGCCGGAAAGACCTCGTGACTCAAAAGTTATTCGCATATCAAGAAACCCTGATCATGATCATTGACGAGAAGTGAGATATATAGGCGTAATATATGCTCGAACGCGTGTGTGCAGAACAGTCTCGCAGGGGCGGGTGTTCACGGATACTAAGATGATATAAAATACTTAGTCAGGTGTTTTATAGCACACCGTGACACACGTGACAACGGACACTGGTGACACATCGGGCTGAGGGGTGACAGACAGGAGACCCACTGTGCCCCCCCCTTACAGTGGGGGTGGCAAGATTGGGCTCCCCGTGACACCACCTCACCCCGTGGGGTTGAGGTGTCACCAGGCAAAGGGACAGGAGCAGTGCAGGGTCTAGGAGCCAAACTGGCCCGAGAAGTCCGGCATGTGCCATCCGAAAGTGTCCAAAGGTCTTTTGCTAACTAAATCTAAAGAGTCCGGCTCCCTCGAGAGTCAATCACAAGCTGTGCTAGCATGGAGAAGGGTCTTTTCCGAACTGCGATGTTGTTCTCAATCTTGCTGGCGGCGGCGTCACCCTCGATCGCATGCGTCAAGCGCCAGTGAGGCAATACTCATCCCTACAACGTTCAACCAACGCCGGTGCGATGCCAGAGCCAAAAGCGGCCTGGCACCACCAGAGCGGATGCGTCAACGAAGAGGGGGCAGGGGGATGGAAGGTGAAAAATGCGGCGAGCCCCCACTCTGCCGCCAATGAGCGCGCATGCAGAGGGGAGAATCGGTGGGGTTGGTGTCGTAACACCACCGCACACCACCACACAGTGGCCAAGGGGCACGAAGGGTGGAGCGGAGAGCGGAGGATGCCGCGGACGTAACTCGTAGTGCTCAGAGTTGTCGTCATTGGCGAAGGCGATAGACTCGATGTTGGTGTCTGGTGCATAAGCACCACCAGACACCACCAGACCACAGCCAGGTGCAGGATGCCGTCGATGGACTCGAAAAGATGCCAACGCTGAATGAACGGCGGGCATGCGCGCATTCTGGCGGTCAGCGGACATGGTGGCTGACCGCTGGCTGGAGAATTCCGCGAACGCGAGGTTAGGGTTCCCAAGCGAAGACATAACTTTCTGAAAAATGGACCAAATCCAGCGATGGATGAGTCAAATTGGTGTAGATTTTGACGAGGAAGACGTCGGTGACGTCAAACAAGTCGTGCGGCAAGCCAGTTGTCCTGCAGGAGCAGTGCTGCTGTCCAGAAAGGCGAGGGCGCGTTTGGGTGCGTGTCTACAACGTAACTCTTCGTAAAATTAACCAAATCGGGCGATGCAAAAGCCAAATTGGGGTGAAATTCGACGAGGAAAACGGCGGTGAGGTCAAAAATAACGTGCGGTAAGCCAGTTTCGCCACAGTTCGGGCGCTGCTGTCCAGAGTGTAGGGCACGTAGTTGTGAATGGTCGGAAATACGTAAAAGCGGCAGGGCACAATTGTAGCCCAATTTGCTTACGGTTCTGTGATAAATTCTGGTCGCGGCCGCGATCTTCAACGGTGGCCGGGGTCGTGATATAGTTGTTGTCGTAAGGACGAAACAACTGCCGTCGGCGTGCGGCGGATTCGAGGAAGTTCGGTTCGCCCTCCAAGGATCCAAATCAACGGGGCTCAACTCCAGCCCAAATTGTCAACGGTTTGGTGATACAATTTTGAACGCGGCCGCGATCTCCAACGGTGGCCGAGGTCTTAATGTGGTTGCGGACGGCGGTGTGCGTCAGCTGCCGGCGGCGTGCGGCGGTTACAAGGGGAATCGGCGTGCTCCCCAGGGATCCAAAGTAATAAACGAACACCCACAAGTGGTGGGATCCGATAACCTGACGAGAAGTGAGATATATAGGCGTAATATATGCTCGAACGCGTGTGTGCAGAACAGTCTCGCAGGGGCGGGTGTTCACGGATACTAAGATGATATAAAATACTTAGTCAGGTGTTTTATAGCACACCGTGACACACGTGACAACGGACACTGGTGACACATCGGGCTGAGGGGTGACAGACAGGAGACCCACTGTGCCCCCCCCTTACAGTGGGGGTGGCAAGATTGGGCTCCCCGTGAATCATCATCAGGCGCAGATGGTGATGGTGGGTGTTCTTCACCAATGTCGGTCATACTTAATAATAGAGTTGTCCCTCGCCCGGAGACGGAACACCCTGGCTGCCAAAAGAAAGGACAACGGCCGCATCAACGCATCTGATCTCATTAGCAAATTTGTGACACTGTTGACTGTAGTCTGAACGAAGTCTCGCGCTGGACACGAAATCGCGTAAAATCTCAGGTCATTCGCGTAAAATCGTGCTAAAACAGGGTACACGTAATTCACGCGTAATTTACGTGTTTCAGGCCATTTGAGATTTACGCGTAACGAAGCGTTTATAGAAGCATAGACCTCCATAACTTGAGCTCAGGTCAATTTCTGGGCATGTGTTGAGCAGAACTTCTGTTTGTTTGGCCCTCCTGCTGAAGCCCCTGAAGTGGTGTGCACTTTCGTGGAGGACATCGATTTGGAGGCCTGCCGAGTCATGCCAGAGCTTATGGACCCCACAGAGTTACAAACCCTAAATGTCTATTTTCGTCCATAAGCTCTGGGGACAAGAGTAGGGTCCTTCGTCCTATTGGTAAAAGCTCGTAGATTAAATGCCATTTAATTGAATTAAAAGGGTGCACCCTACCCTTACGAGGTCAGTGTTAATTAGACAATTACATTGCAAAATCACAAATCGATTACCACCCTTATGAAAAGCTGCTTCCAGGAAAATTCCTGTTGCTTCCAGGAAAATTAAGTTTATCGTTTATCGTCATGGCAAAACAGGACCATAAGAATCAAACACGCAAACATCCTTCAGATTCTTTCACAGGTTAAAAAACAGAGCGAAGTTTGTAGCGTCGATCTAGTGGGAAAATGAACGTGTGCACAGAAAACTTCGCAGCGAAATGGACAACGTTATCCTTCCTTACCTCATCGCCCATTTTAGGAGAGCTCGCCAAGCTCGTCAACGATCCCCCAATATCCTCCACCTGTTTTCAAACGTGGACGAACGCCGCAGGCTTCTCATCGACGCAGTTCCACAGTGGCGACAATGCGCACTGTATCGAAGAACCTGCGGATGAGTTTGAAGCCGTAATTTCTTTGACCCCCGGTCACGTCGAACGCATTGTTCACGCCTTTAGCCGAGCACTTCCTGGTAGGTCCTGGCGCACCAGTCTGATGCTTCCTAATAGTACCAGGGCAAAGTGCCCATGTATCACTTTGTAGCCCGTCACCGCAGGACTTGAGTGAGACGCTGGTTATAGTAGTCTGAGTATATATTCAGACTTGGAGTCTTCCGCTCGCTGAGATTGACATTGAAGGTTGCCTGCTGTGACAGGTCTGCTGACAGAGGCGATAAAGACGCTGAAAGCGCAACCTGTTCGCGATGCGGAGTCGCTCAACGGGAAGTTCATGATGTCGGAGAGCAACTTCACCTATTCGTATTCCGATCTCGCCACCTTCTTTGGAGGGCTCGTAAAGGTAAGCGGTTAATGCGTTACATATCTTCCAAGCCTCGCCACCAAGTTTCTACAAGAAAGCTTTGCGAAAATAACAACCACTTCTGCACACAACACAGTTGTTCCAACGACAGCAACGTTCTTTCGCTCCTCAGGCGAGAACGTACGAGCGTGTCACGATCGCAGCCATATTCTTCTCCGGGCTGCTGCGCTGAGCCCCGGCGGTGTTCTCAAAGCGAAATGTTGTTTGCTATTGCAACACTCTGAAAGCGTCTAGTGCCGCATGATTTTGGCCCTGCGCCACTTGCACAGTGTGCGCGCTATCAAACGCTTCAAGGGTCTCGGGTGAATGAAACTTGCTTTGCTCAGATCGAGTTTTAAGGCTGGTAACCATGCCAGCGCTCCGTCTGACAGTACACGCAGCGCAATGAAGCACGCACGCACACACACGTACACACTCTGTCCTAGAATTTTCGAGCCTCTGCGTGCGGGGAGGCCGGGTGCCTCAGGTGTTGGGAACCCCGAGCGTGGTGCCAAGCCTGGAGGAGAACATGCGCCGTGAACATTTCGCCTGTGCAGACTCTGTCATTGAGTTTACCACTGGCAACTATGGCATAACAACCACGCCAAAGTTGGAGTGGGAATTCGTGGTCACCCCGCAGCCAGGGAGGCAGTACCCGTGTGAGACGGTGCATGCGCAGCATCCACGGCGAATGGCACCCCTAGACAGTTTCCTCAAGGTGACGTCGAAGAGATCAAGTCAAAGAAAACGATCCCTACATCCCTTTGAGGGTAAAGTGTTATAGTACCTCAAAGTGACGCCTTGTGAACTCCCTGTCACATAATGAGTGCAAGTGGCACACAAAGCGTGCAGACTAGCCGCCTTGCTTCACTGGATATGATTCTTGTATGCAGAGATGGTGCACCCATGTTTGTGTCAGGTCTGGCCACAAGCCTCACTTTGTACAAATTTATACAAACCTGAATTTCATGCGATATAGCTTGTAGGGAAAAGATTGTAGTCGGAAGAGTTTTACAGACAATCAAGTTCTGTAAAGCCAAAGATTTAAAAATCGGTCAGTACTATACGTGGCTTTAATGCCAACACTTCAATCTGCCATTTGGTTGCCTTGCCAGAGGTTGCACACTGTTGACGATTTGACCCTAAATATCACGTTTGCGTCAACAGTGGGCACAGGGAATAGCTCTGTCATGAGATGTCGAATGCCATTTTTTTTTCTCGCTGGGGTCCTTGCAACGCGAGGGTTTTTTTAAATCGCTGCAAAAAATCGCAGCCCGATTCCGACTGTTGGCGTTCCGAATCGCGCGGAACCCTAACTGGGTTAGGGTTTTGGCCAAAAACGTGATTTAGTGGCACAAACATGGGTGCAACAACTCTGCACAGTCAGCTAGGTTGCCCTGGCCTATTATTCATCATCGGGAATGCTTTCAAACGACTTTTTGTGTGGCTCAGAAAATTCCTTTCAGAGGACCCTTCTAAGTAGCTTTGACAGTGTGAGAAGGTTTTAACCTCGGAGCTAGCAGCTCCAGGCAAAGAAGCTGGTCTGGAAACACGTGCTTCTGGAAACGCATGGTCTGCAAAAACTGTAAATGTAGGCACCAGTCTGGAAATACAAATGTAGGCACCAAAGAGGCAAGGACATTTCAGCACGCTGATAAAGTGCTGGGACTTTAAGAGAATCCTGAATGTATCAATGGTCCGAGCGCGGGCGAGGCAAAGAGCACATGCTGCATGGAAAGCTTGGAGCCCGGAGCAGTTGGACTGGCAGACTTCGGTGTTGGTCCGGGCGACTCTAGATTTAGCAGGACATCTAGATGAACAATCATATGACATCTTCTAAAGTCTCAAAAACTGTCACCAATAATACTGGCAGTGGAAGTTGGAATTGAAAAGCGACAGTACATCCCGGTGGGAAAATCAACTGTTCGCTAAGCAAGTACAGCAATATTGCTATGATAATGCTAATCCCTCGGGCTTTAATAAGTATCAAAATCAAAAACAATTGTTTCTTGCTCTTACAATGCAAGCTGTTTGCGGCGACTCGGCAGTCACTGCACCGGTATGCCGTTGCAAGCATTTATGATGTTTCACTAGCCGTCTTCTGCTCAAGCATATGAGCTGAGAGGCAAGTGGGGAGACCGATTCCATGTCAGGTGATGGAAACCATCAACACTCAGCTTACAGCAGCGGGGCACGCGACGTTGCTGCGCGAGGAGGTGATCGCGCTGCGGCTGTATACAGGCCCCATGTTTGCCAAGTACAACCCACTGTTGCGCCAGGTGCTCAGCGGTGCAGAGTTCACGGGCAACCGCTATGTGAACACCATCATCGCCATCAACAGCGGCATTTTGAAGCTGAGCAAGATCCAGAAGGCGGTGAAGGTGTTCCGCGGGCTTTCCGGCGGCCTGCTCCCTGAAGAGTTCTGGCACCCAAATGCGCACGGTGTCAAGGTAAAATAGCCGCTCAATGAAAAATCGTGGTTTATTACAGTCTTAGATAAGACTGCACACGGTCGTGATCATGGGTCATCCTCGCTGGATTCTCGTAGATGGAGTGAGTTGTACTGCTAGACGCTGTATGTGTATGATTGTATGTGGTTATTGCGCTGGATGCTGTCACTTTTGCCATCTGGCTGAGAGAGGCAATGTGAAAGAAGGCGCGACACGCACGCTGGACAGTGTAATAAAACTCAGGGGTTTTATGATCTGCATGTACATTGATTAGGTGAGGGAGAATCCATTCAAGCTTATTTTTGAAAATATACTATCATTGAAATATTCACGGTAGTGTAGAATCAGTCTTACATACAAATATTGAAGTCATACTATCGCTATTTGGTGGTGAGGGCCTTGGAGCTGTCGGTGTTTATATATGTACAGGGCGGAGTTGAGATGGCATTCATGAGCACCACCACCAGGTACGTACATGGGTTTCGATGCAGTTTCAGCACAGATGGCCATTGGGGCTTACTACTTGTTCGTTGACACACGTACAGTGCACTGATTGGATCATAACTGACATAGTGTAACGGTCTTGTGGTTGGACCGTGGCACTCTGAGTGGCAAAAGCGGTGTCGCATCGACCCATGCATGCCGCGCCATACATGGTTCTCAGCACCTGCTTAACCGTTCCACGTATATATGTGCGTTGTTCTCCGCCATGTTCTTCTGGGTCATCGTGCTGATCAGAGGAGGTCTGTGCATAGCACCTACACTCAGCAAGCTTAGCATTCTATCCAATTCATATTAAGGGTCTGCAAGGTTGTATGGGTGGCAGTGAGGAGGTGGCACTGCAGTATGCGGACAGCTCCGACGAGCGCAAGGCAGCTTTCGTTTTTGAGGTGCAAATGGGGATGGTAGACCGTGGGGCGGACATCTCCCCCTTCAGCCAGTACCCCCATGAGAAGGAGATTGTGTTTGCGCCGCTCACTGGCATGGAGGTCGTGGGAACGCCGCGCATCAAAGGTGCTCACCATGCTTGCATTCTGCTCTCGGCTCTGCTCCACAGCCATCTCGGCTCTGCTCCACAGCCATCACTTGCTATCCCTCACTCCACACTTCCACTGCTTGTGTCGGTGCAGCATTTGAACACTTTATTTTGGCATCCAGGCTTCCTGACTTGGCTCCCTGCACGGCGGTTATTAGGTGGTTATTAGCATCTCATGAGACCAAATTGTCATTTTGCACTGATTATTGCAGCGGCGTGCACACCTGCGTGCACATGTGGCTCTTCTCTTGTCCTCAAAACACATATGTTTGTGCACTGGCATGGAGATTGCTGCGCCTAGCTAGGGCGAGATGCATGCGTTACATGTTTCCCCTCCTGTGAGACCTATCTAGTATCTGCTTGCATGAGACCGTCAATAATATAGCATCGTTGGCCATCAAGCAAATGATGCCAGGGTAGGTGTAAACAATCAATGGCTCTATCTGCTCAAGTGTCTCATCGCTTTGTCTTGTCAAGGACCGTCTGTCAACTCTTATTGCAATAGTCAAGTAATACGGCTGCGACATTGATCAGTCCCTAGTGTTTCAGTGCCTTTTATTATTTATGCTGTAATAATGCCGATCAATGGAATAGTTGGCAATACCTCAAAGGAACAGTAAAGCTCACCTATATCTCGCTGGGGTCCAATAGATTTCATCTTGTGCGGTGGCGACCTCATCCCACCAGCAGCGCATAATACCTCGGGTATGTAAGCATTGCATTTCACTTTTGCGTGAATTCTCATTTGCAATGAACAGGCAGCACTGTGACATTAATCTACATTAGATATTTTGTCGGTGGGCATACGGTGAACAAATATATATATGTAATAATGTACAGTTGCAAAAAATGTAATGTTAAGTTCATGTCTGTCCATACATGCATGCATCAAGAGTCAATCAGCATGGTCCCTCGATTGAGAGAGATGAGAAAGCAGAAGGATTGGTTGTCCTACCCTCGGTCCGCGAGATATCTTTAAGCTCGTTCTCAGAGACTCAGACTCTTGAGACATTATTATCGTAATGATGATAGAGTCGTAATGCATTGCTAAATATGGTGATCGTATGTAAGGCAGCTAGCTACCCGTATGCAGCTGTTTTGCTTGGCGTGTCCGATGCCAAATGAGCTCACCCATCCATGTCAAATTTTGCTGTTGCACCCAATGCTCTGGCAACTCCATCAGCTGCTTGATTCCCCTCAACGGAATGGTCAGGCATCTTTTCTTGTGCAACTGATGCCAGTGTCCCTTCTGCCAGGATAACACGACTGACAGCACGTCATCTATCTGCCAAACTCAAGTGTCCCCACAGCATGTATGGCCGCGCCTGAGACCCTGTGTCCGCATGGCCACAAAGGCAAACACCACGCCTATGTAGGCCCGCAGCAACTGCCATGCAGCTCCTGTGTTGAACTCGGGTGCAATTGCTGCAACGCTGCCCAATGCACCACCTGCATGTGTCCTGCTGGTGGCCACATCTGAGACTGCATGCCCACCTTGTCCTGCTGCTTTAGGACCAACTTCCTTAGGCAATCTGGATTGAAGCCATACCCTTGGACTTTTTTGAGCTCATCAGACACTTCCGGGGAAGCCCAGGTCCTCGTGGTATTTCTTCATTGCCGTGCAATCAAGCAACAACTAGCCCGCTTTCATGCCACTTTTATTTCTCCTGTAAGGAGGGATAAATTGCATTACAAGTCAATAAGAATACATCAAGTGGGATTCATTATTGCATTACAAGTCATTAAGGATACATCAAGTGGGATTCATTATTGCATTACACGTCATTAAGGATACATCAAGTGGGATTCATTATTGCATTACAAGTCATTAAGGATACATCAAGTGGGATTCATTATTTACAAGGATACATCAAGTGGGATTCATTATTGCATTACAAGTCAATAAGGATACATCAAGT
This sequence comes from Cymbomonas tetramitiformis, assembly GCA_001247695.2. NCBI lineage: Eukaryota > Viridiplantae > Chlorophyta > Pyramimonadophyceae > Pyramimonadales > Pyramimonadaceae > Cymbomonas > Cymbomonas tetramitiformis. The sequence goes on along the minus strand of LGRX02009729.1, from coordinate 10,202 downwards.
GGGATTCATTATTGCATTACAATTCATTAAGGATATATCAATTGGGATTCATTATTGCATTACACATCAATAAGGATACATCAAGTGGGATTCATTATTGCATTACAAGTCAATAAGGATACATCAAGTGGGATTCATTATTGCATTACAATTCATGAAGGATATATCAATTGGGATTCATTATTGCATTACAATTCAATAAGGTGTAAGGAGGCAATGTTGCCGACAGCCACGGTCGCTTCTCCCATGCACAGAATCACTTGAAGAGCTTGAGCCTCGGGCCGTACTTACCGTTCGGTGAGTCTTGTAGCTCCGGCTGCTGCATGCGCACCGCCAACTTCGTGTTAATTGTAGCCCTCAGCCCAAATTCCCCAACTCCGCTGTCCCAGAGCTCAGAAAAGCAAGTCATCAGTCTGGTACTTCTCTGGTACTTTTCTAATGAGCTGTTATGCAACATTGCCACCCCGTCGCCGGTGCTAGCCGCTGAGCGGAAGTCAGCCCCAATCCCCTTAACCGAGACAAGCGGATGCGAGAAAAGAGACGGTAACTGGCTGGCTGCAAGGTATGGTCTCCTCGCCAAGCGGATACGGGCTGACCGCGAAGTGTGGATGTCAAAGTGCGGTTGAAAAAGTCATTGCCATCTAACCGTCCCGAAAGGCCTGGAGAAAGGCTACTAATCAATTTCAAATTTCATACCGGTTATGAAACCGATTCGATTGTTTGAATTCGGTAACCGATTCGATTTAACCAATTTGTGCCTCTATCTTAAAACTGGCGATTCGTTCGATTTCAAAAGTATTTATCTCATTAATCGATTCGATTGTGCCCAATTTCGTCATGATCGATTATCGAATAATCCGTATTAATCGATTAATCGGACAATTGCTTTACACAATTCATAACCGATTAGTAGCCTTGGCCAGGAGGCACAGATAGAAGCGCTAGGTGAAGATGCAAGCCCCGGGGAGATAGGGGACTGGAGGTCCAGGTGCATAATTATGCACACAGTAGTGCCGGGGTCACACAGAAATTCACCCGGACAGCCACATTTCATCCAGCTGAACTGCGTGGGCCCCACCAAAAAACGCTCCCATGCAGTTGGGGCAAGCCTCGCTCACGATTGCCTCAGCACAGACCCGCAACTAACGCTCAATCGAATACCAAATGGACAATGCAAGCAAGTAGGGTTCCCACCTTTGTTCAATCGTGCGTGCTTTATTTGAGGCGGATGGAGCACTCAGCTCAGCTGGGATAGAGGAAAAGAAACCCTCCTACCATCCCCGCCGTGTGCATCCTTATAGCCTTGCTCACAACACTATCCTGCGAGTTTCTGAAGGGACTTCGTGGAGGTCGTGCACGCAGTACCCCTCGGGCGGGGTATCAAAAACTAAAATCGGGAGAGCTGGGAAATCAGATTGAGAAGTTCCGATCGTCTTGTCAAGCAATAAAATTGTGTCCCTTACTAATCACCTCGCTCGGCTACTGATGAGCACAGGTGAAATGATTTGGAAAGTGGTTTGCAATGAAAAATCGATCCCCATCGGAGTCTAATTGAACCAAAATAAAGCAAGCAAGTAGTGGCTGGTACCACGGCACGAGCCAGGGCATCATCGGGGCTAAGAGAATAGCCGGCTGGCCTGGTGGGTGCCGGGTACTTTACAGGACGTGTGATTGTGGTGGAGCTGCGGCTCAGCTGTAACCTGAGCTCGCAGACCATCGAGCAAATTATCAGCAAACGTAAGGAAGCAGTGCTACACCTGTGTGCGGACGAGTTGCAGGATGTGCAGCACCAGGTGGCCAAAAGGCAACAGACGACTGGTATCAGTGTGCAGCCGATGCTGAACGTCATGGAGGAGGTCAAGCAGGAAGAGGAAACATTTTTCAATCAATCGCAACGATTCCTGGACAGCATTGGGCAGGTCCTGGATGTGCGAGACCGTGTCCTATCTCAGCTGGCTTGCTCGGCAGGAGCAGCAGCCTTCCGGGTAGTGGCGGAGGGAGACAGCGCGGCATTGAGAGAGCTGGTGCCCGCATACACGGAGGAGCTCAAGAACGCCGCTGGGAGCACACTGCTAGCATTTGCAGTAGCTCAGCTTGGCCCGGTGGATGCTGTGGCTTGCGGTGAAATGGTGGACGCCATTGTGTCTTTGCCCGGGTTTGTGCTGACGGTGGCAGGGCATGACAAAGATGACAAGCCAGCGTATCTTTTGGCGGCTGAGTTAGGGCTGAGCGCAGTGGTGCATGCAATCATCTCGAGGTGCGGGAGTCAGCAAGCCATTGACGTGTGCGGTCACGAGGTGCCTCCAGCAGCGGCTCGCGTCTTGGCTGCGACGTTGGTTGCGTGTCGCTCGCAGATTAAGAACGTCAACGGGCTGCCATTGGATGAGATACGCACCGCTGCACCCAGTGGATATGTGTTGGACCTGAGCGAGCGTTTGGCCAGAGATCGTAGCCACGTGGGCGCCTGGACACTTGGATTGCTGTTGCGCGAGGACCAATCTTACCTGAAAATGGAGTCTATCGCATGGAGCAATGACCCATCTAAATATGGCATTATTTCAGCTGACAACATTCGGAGCCTCATAGGACTACCTGGAGAGTCGGCAGAAGTTGTGCTGCGTGGGCAGATCAAGGGCATGCAGCCGGCGTTGCACTTCATTTGTGGCTTGATTGCTGGAAGCTTGTCATGTACTGCTCTGGATTTATCAGGTAAATTTTGCCATTCCCAGACTCGGCAGCTGAGCAACTAGAATGCTTGCTTGGTGCATCAAGGGCTGTGGATTGCTTCGGCATCATCACGACTGGTGCTTTTCTGCACACAGCAACACCCTACTGCTGTAGATAGGTTGTAAATCTCTAAAGCTCGATCTGCTCCTCGGAGCTCGCTGCCAGGCTCTGCACCCAACTAGCATCCCGCACCTGCTCCCAGTGCTGTAGAAGGTTCCTGCACCCGCGCTGCGGGAATGGTGAGCCTCCGCTTCAGGGTTCAGGCGCATATGCTTCCTGCCCTTCTTCTTGTGGGGAACCACTGAGACTGTGTTGCCTGTGATACTGTTGTGGGTCCGAAGCATGATTGTACACACCATTGTCCGTCCGAGCGAAGGTGACAAATGTGAACACCACGTAGGCGCACGCCCGGAGCAGCTACACCTCTGCTGTGCCCGCCGGCTGTAGCCCTAGCCCGTGTGCGTGCACCCCCGAGAGCGAGTATGTGAGGGGAGTCTTTTATCCTAAAGGAAGGGCGCCGCACTGGAATAACTCCCCCCCTTACGTCGAATGCATGTAAACTGTAAGGCGGGGTCGATCCCCACGTGGTGATACCCGTCCTTGAGGTCGAAGCTGAAGCACCAATCGTCCGGCGGCATGGCGAACCGTCGACGCTTTTTGAGCGTCTCCATCTTGCAGTGCGACTTCACACAGTGGGCGTTCAACCAGGGAAAGTCCATCTCTAGACGCCACTTGTTCGTCCCCGGCTTCGGCACCAGGAGTACCCTTAAAACATGTCGCCATCGCTTTCCGTTCTGGAAAGTGTTGGCCACCTTCCACTCCTCGGGGCGCCCAACGAAAGGAGCCCACCTTGCAAGAAAAGGTGCGGAGCAGAAGGGGGACAATCATGGCGCATAGCTGGCGCGAGCCGGGAGGTGCTGTAATGCAGTAGATCGACAGGAAGCATTGGGTTGACAAGGCGCCTCTGCACGGGGTATCGTTGGACGACGCTACATACCACTCTGCAGCTCGAGGGGATGGCCGCAGAGACAGAACAGTGTCTGAAGACGGGCGCATGGATGCGATCATATAATAAAACCGATTTTGAAATGAAACTAATTGAATCGATTTCAAAATCCGTTACGAAACTTCAAGTAATTACCTCCCTTGATTCCCAGCGACGTGAGGCACATTCACGACATTCCGTAACTGTTGCAGTACCTCCAACTCAGCGTCCCCCTGCTCTCAGCTCTGAGCGGATCCGCCACCCTGAGAGGCGACCTTTGCAGCCACCTCCTCAGCTGATGCCTCAACCCGTGTGTTGAGGTCTTTCATCTGCTGCATCATGGTATTGAGCAGAGCTGTCTGCCAGAGTTTGCCTTGCGAGTCGCATCTGTTTATTGAGGGGTGGGAGAGTCTGCGTGTTCCCCTTCTTGGTCAGTCATTCTTCAAGGTGTTCATAATAGTCTGTGGGGTAATAATTAGCGATGTGCCACACTAAGAATTTCCGCGAGGATCCAGAAGAATTTCCAAGGATTTCTTGTGAAGTTCTTTATTTTGCGAAGGCAAAATAATAGAGCCGCGGATTCCCACGGGTTGAACCCCTAAATATTGTCAACTTCAGATCTAAATCATTGCTGCTTTGATTTGACAGCACATCGAACTCTGATCGATCTACAAGCACGGAATCCTCTAAAATAGTAAAATTCCGCAGGCTCCAATTAAACCAGAGTTGCCATAGTTTTTTGCACTGTGTCTCATAACGTGCCATACGTATAAAGTACCTGAGAAGTTCCTTTTTGCTGAGAAGCACAAGGAACACAGCTGGATGGGCGTTTTTTGTTCGAAGCCATTTGTATCACAATGTAGTGTCCCAAGCCAACATGTGATAGTCTGTCTCGACTAAAGCAGGAGACATAGATTCAGGTTTCTCAGACTACTACAATTCCGTTGCAGGGTAGCTAACATTTCCGGTAAGCTTGACCTTGAAACCGTGCGGGTTGGATGCAGGGAACAACATCGGACCTGAAGGAGCCAAGGCGCTGGCCGCTGCACTCACTCCCAATGCAGAGGGATGGTTCAACACGTCGCTGAACACCCTTAGCATCTCATCCAGTCCGTTAGGAGTCGACCTGCCCATTGGAGCTCTGAGGAGAAATGAGCTCACGGAGCTGGACCTGAGTGGCAAGCACCTGGGGCCTGAGGATGCTATTATCCTTGGAGCAATGTTGGTGTTGAACAGGTCATTGAACTTACTTGACCTCTCACTGGGTAAGAACCTTCACAGATTTGGCCTTTCCATGCTCTCCTCGTTACATCCCTATGCACTGAGGTGATTCATATTCCCTGTTGACCATATGACAGTTTCTTCCTATTGTGAATTGCATTAGACGATGCACAGCAGGGCAACAAAATAATGTTATACATAGGGTTGAATTAGGGGAGTGTGGTGGTGCTCAACGGGTCGCTGAACACTCTGAACCTATGCAGTAAGTCCCTTTCCCAATGCGCTTGTGTTTAATGGGTCGCTGAACATATTGAATCTAAGCAGTATGCCATTCCCCACATTGTGTGGCTTCTTTCTGTCGATCTTTGTGATCAATAATCAAGAGATGAGCTCACGCCAAGTGCTTGTGGTGCAGCTGGTGATAATTTTGCTTCCGATAAAAAAAAAGGAAAAAAGAAAAAATGTGACTCTTCCTACGACTCTTCCGATGAGAAGGGCATTGGACCTGAAGGAGCGAAGATGCTGGCTGTTGCACTCACTCCAAATGCAGAGGGATTATTCAACGGGTCGCTGAGCACGCTCAACCTTGCGGGTAAGAATCTACACACCGTCGACTACGCGATCGCATCGTGTATGCACGAGAGCACATGTGCGAGCACTAACTGCTCGTAACGCGTCGACTACGCGATCGTATCGTGTATGCACGAGAGCACAGGTGCGAGCACTAACTGCTCGTAACACGTCGAAGAGTTCGTGCGTTTGGAGAGGATGTCGTACGTCTTGTCGTTGTAAATATCGTGCATCTGGGGCCTGTCGGTCTCCGAAGTCGCAGGTCGCGTGGGGAACGGATTCCCCGCGACGTGAGGCACGTAGGGTAGCCTCTTTAACGCTTCCAACTCCGCGTCCCTGCTCTAGGCGGCTCCGCCACTGTGGGTAACGGCTTTCGCAGCGGTCTCCTCCGCGACCTCCACCCGCGCATCTGCTGCATCATCAGTGTCAACATTGCAGACTGCTCTAGCAGAGCTTCCTTCCCGGATTTCGGCTCGCGTGTCTCTTCCGGTTTTCCTCGGTTGGGCAAACTGGTCTGGTTAGTGCCGCCTTCCGAGCTTCCTTGATCGGCCATTCTTGAAGTCGTCAAAGGTGGTGAAACTTCCACAGCAACGTTAAAATGTGGGGTAAAGAACTGCCGTATGCCATACTATGAATTTTCCGCGAGAATATTTTCTTGTTCAGGTTTTTTTGCTCTGTTTATGATGAAATCACTTTGCTAATAACCACGGAATGGTAAATGAAACAACAGCACATGTAATAGAATACTAGATAGTATACTGTGATGTGTTTTGGCTGCCCATACACGTTTATTCGTCCCAGCCACGTGAAGTCTTCAGTCGGCTTGAGTGGCTTGAAGAAAGGATCCCTACACCACTTAACGAACAGAGCGGAAGAACCGAGTTGCTGATTCCAACGGATGGAAATCCGAAATACTGTCGGCTTCCGAACTAAATCACTGGTGCTTTTGAACTAACAGCTCAGGAAACTCTGATCGATCTACCGGCACAGAAATGTTCAAATTGGAGTGCAACGGAATTTTTGTGGTTTCAGACTTTCGTAATCCGTTACTCCTGACACAGTAGAGCTGAATGACGGATGTAGCTCCGTGACTCAAACAGGATGTATAAGTAGACACGAAGCGGCACTCCTGTCAGCTCTGTTCCTTTTGCTCTTGCAACAGGAACTTCACGGGTACCTACAGTACTCTGTGAGGCACACTGCAAATCGGATTTTGTATTTATCTTTCACCTGTTTCACCTGTTTCACCGGTAAACAGTAGAGTAGGTAATGACAAAACCACTAGGTTGTACGACGACGATCGACGACAACGGGAAATCCCTCAGTGAGTTGGAGGAGAACGACGTTTGCTCCGATATTTTTGGCAGTACAAAACTCAACTTCACTGTAACTCCTTTGAGTTAAAAATGGCTGGGAGCTCGAAGAGCAAGGACCCAGGGGATTTTCCTCCTTACAAGGATTTCCCTGACCCCAAGGATTTCCCTCCCCTCCCAGGGAAGTACGACGGTGACCATCCTCCGTCACCTTCCCCTACCCCTGCAGTACCACCGACTCAGGAGAGTCTACTGCAGCAGATCTTGGAGATTCAGAAGCAGCAGGCCGAGGACAATCGTCTGCTACGACAGCAGCTTCAACGTCAGACGGAGATCAGTGCTGAGTTGGAAGCTAAGATCGAGGCAAAATCGGGGTCGTCGGACTCCGAGGCGGCTGTTGAATCTGCTGAGCAGCTGTTGGAGAGACGGAGGAAGCTGGAGTACGTGCCGGAGGCCCCCGTATATCCGTTCCCTGCAAGGCCGGCAACGTTGACGACGAGAATGCCGCAGCTTTACGATCTGCACCGGAACAAAACATACGACTCCCTCTCCAAAAAGTCTAACTCCTGCATGAAGTTCTAGCACCAGCACTTTCCTTCTAACACGGCGTGGTCGCCGAATGCAACGAGACGTTGGACGAGGCTGAGGACACCGGCTTATCGTACGACGCCATAATGAAATGTATTGCAATGCCTGCCTTTGGCAAATGAGGATTCGAGCAAAAGAGAAACATCTAAAATTCCGCAGGCTCCAATTTAACCATAATAATTAGCGATGTGCCACACTAAGAATTTCCGCGAGGAATTTCTTGTGAAGTTCTTTTGCGAAGGCAAAAGAACGGAGCTGCAGATTCCCACAAGTGGAACTCCTAAGTTCTGTCGTCTTCGTCAGATCTAAATCGCTGCTGCTTTGATCTGACGGCACATAGAACTCTTATCGATATACCAGCACGGAAGCCTCTGAAATTCCGCAGGCTCCAATGCAACAAGAATTGCTAAAGTTTTTGGCACTGTGTCTCGTAAAGTGCCATAAGTACTATGAAGTTCCTTTTTGCTGAGAAGCACAAGAAACACAGCTGGATGGGCGTTTCAGTTCGAAGCCGTTTGTATCACAGTGCAGTGTCTCAAGCCAACATTTAACAGTCCATCTCGTCTAAAGCAGGAGACATAGATTCAGGTTTCTCAAACCACTATAATTCCGTCGCAGGGTAGTTAACATTTCCGGTAAGCTTGACCTTGAAAACGTGCGGGTTGGATGCAGGGAACATCATCGGACCTGAAGGAGCCAAGGCGCTGGCCGCTGCACTCACTCCGAATGCGGAGGGAGTATTCAACGGGTCGCTGAGCACGCTCAACCTGAAAGGTATTTGGGATAGAGTGTCTTGGCCTGGCTACCTTTTACTCTGGTCAATGGTTGTGCTGGAAAGAATGTGACGTTGGACGTAAGAGCATGTGCACCACGTGATGCAGGGAACAGGATTGGTTCCGAAGGAGTGAAGGCGCTGGCCGTTGCCCTCACTCCGAATGCAGAGGGGGTGTTCAACGGGTCGCTGAGCACACTTAATTTGGCAGGTGCGGCTGTGTGATGCTCTTTTGTGCAGTAATATTTTGCAGTTATGCAGTACTGCGTGTCGACCTCACGGTGGGACACGCAGTAAGTTGTATCTCGCATTGTGCTGCCCATTTCTCTTGAGGTTTGTTAACATTCATTATCAGGTGAGCTCACGCCAACTCTTTGTGCTGCAGGCAACAATATTGGACCCGAAGGAGCCGAGGCGCTGGCCATTGCCCTCACTCCGAATGCAGAGGGAGTGTTCAACGGGTCGCTGAATACACTGAGTCTAAGCAGTAAGCCATTCTCCCCATGCTACTACTGCTCTTTCTTTTATGCTAGTGAGCAAGACATGAGGTCACATCAAGTGCTTGTGATGCAGGTAATGAAATTGGTCCCGAAGGAGCCAAGGCGTTGGCCGTTGCACTCACTCCAAATGGGGAGGGAGTATTTAATAATTCGCTGAACACACTGGATCTACGCAGTAAGCCATTCCCCACATTTTGCTATTTGTTTCTTTTGGCATATATGATCAATAACAAGCGGTGGCCTGACACCAAGTGCTTGCGGTTCAGGTAACAATATTGGAGTTGAAGGAGCCAAGGCGCTGGCCGCTGCACTCACCCCGAACGAGCAAGGGGTGTTCAACACGTCGCTGAGCACATTGAATCTAAGCTGTAAGCCATTCCCCACATTCTGCTGCTGCTTTCTGCTGATATTTGTGATCAGTGATCAAGAGGTGAGCTCACATCAAGTGCCTGTGGTGCAGCTAATAATATTGATCTGGAAGGAGCCAAGGCATTGGCCCTTGCACTCACTCCCAATGCAGAAGGGGTGGTCAACACGTCACTGAATACACTTAATATGGCAGGTGCGGCTGTGTTATGCTCTTTTGTGCAATGATTTTTGAAGTTTTGCTAACTTCGGCATGCGAGGGCTAATTGCAGACAACCAGCGCTGTTTTTTGGACATTTTTGGGCGTGATTTTGTAATTTGTGACGCAAGTGGAATCAAGGCTTTGGCCGATGCCCTTGTGTTCAACACGTCGCTGAACACCCTCAGCATCAACCTTAAGGGTAAGAATCTTCGCATTGTTAGCCTCCCTATTCGGTCGCTGAACTCACTCAACCTTGAGGGTAAGAATCTCCGCATTGTTAGCCTCCCTATTCGGTCGCTGAACTCACTCAACCTTCAGGGTAAGAATCTACGCATTGTTAGCCTCCCTATTCGGTCGCTGAACTCACTCAACCTTAAGGGTAAGAATCTTCGCAGTGTTAGCCTCCCTATTCGGTCGCTGAACACTCTCAACCTTGAGGGTAAGAATCTTCGCATTGGTAGCCTCCCTATTCGGTCGCTGAACACTGAACCTTGAGGGTGCAATCCGCAGTGTTAGCCTCCTATTCGGTCGCTGAACTCACTGGAACCTCAAGGGTGTATGAATCTTCTCGCAGTGTTAGCCTCCCTATCCGGTCGCTGAACTCACTCAACCTTGAGTAAGAATCTCCGCAGTGTTAGCCTCCCCATTCGGGCCTAAGCGGAACACTCTCAACCTTCAGGGTAAGAATCTCTCCGCAGTGTTAGCCTCCCTATTCGGTCGCTGAACTCACTGAACTCAAGGGTAAGAATCTTCGCAGTGTTAGCCTCCCTATCCGGTCGCTGAACTCACTCAACCTTCAGGGTAAGAATCTCCGCAGTGTTAGCCTCCCTATTCGGTCGCTGAACACTCTCAACCTTGAGGGTAAGAATCTTCGCATTGTTAGCCTCCCTGTTCGGTCGCTGAACTCACTCAACCTTCAGGGTAAGAATCTTCGCATTGTTAGCCTCCCTATTCGGTC
>LGRX02009728.1:0-12663 GCA_001247695.2 Cymbomonas tetramitiformis | reverse complement strand
GAGTGTGGGTGCTGCGCTCCGCGCTCGGCGGCGGGGCATGCGTGCGCGGTGTGCTGCTCCCAGGCACGCGCATCAACCTCTGCAAGGAGGCCCGATGCGCCTGGACGCGGTGCACACGCCGCGCGCTACTCCCAGGCACCATGCGTCTGGTGTGCCTGGCGGGGCAGCGGCGCGTCACGCAGCCCGAGACAGCACAGCGAGAGCTGCTGCCTCATGGCGGTGCGCCTGGCGCGCTCGCGGTGGCTGCCATCCGCCACTCGCGGCGCGCTCTCTCCCCCCCCCAAAAAGAAAAGCAGTCCGCTCCCGGACGCTTCACTCTCGGTGGCCCTAAGGGGAGGGCGCGGGTGAGCACCTCGGTGTGCTCACCTCGTGGCGACACGCATGCAAGGGTGGGCCTCCTTGCAGGGTCGCTCCGCGTACGCCTACTGTTCCTACCCTAAGTCCTAAACCTCCTAATACTTCCCTAGTACGCCTCGAGGGCCCCCTCGTAGAGGTGGACTCTCCAGATGGCGTTTGCTTCCCCAAGTGCGCAAGGATGTGAGCATGGAGCAACTGATAGTTGTTTGCTCACACCCTTAGCTAGGCTCGTGAGCGCTATGCTCTCAGCCTTTGGCTCAGCAACGCCACTAGGGTCCGGTGCGACACCCACCGAGCTCCTCGTGCCACGGGCCCCTCGCCTCCTACGTGAGGTTATCCGCCTTCTATCGCGGGCCCCTCGTCTCCCGCGGCGACCTGCTCGCCTCCTCCGACGGCATGCTCGCCTCGTGGGGGTCGCGCCTATCGCACTCCGAGCATCGCTCCTCCCTCTCGCCTCCTGCGACACGGCCTGGACGCCGAGAGCCTGCGAGCCTGTCGAGTCCAATGCCTCGGCCGATGGCCCGACCACGCCTCGCCTATCATGGGTCCCTCGCCTCCCGCGGCGACCTGCTCGCCTCCCCCGACGGCATGCTCGCCTCGTGGGGGTCGCGCCTATCGCCCTCTGAGCATCGCTCCTCCCTCTCGCATCCTGCGACACGGCCTGGACGCCGAGAGCCTGCGAGCCTGTCGAGTCCAGTGCCTCGGCCGATGGCCCGACCACGCCTCGCCTATCATGGGTCCCTCGCCTCCCGCGGCGACCTGCTCGCCTCCCCCGACGGCATGCTCGCCTCTTGGGGGTCGCGCCTATCGCACTCTGAGCCTCGCTCCTCCCTCTCGCATCCTGCGACACGGCCTGGACGCCGAGAGCCTGCGAGCCTGTCGAGTCCAATGCTTCGGCCGATGGCCCGACCACGCCTCGCCTATCCTGGGTCCCTCGCCTCCCGCGGCGACCTGCTCGCCTCCCCCGACGGCATGCTCGCCTCGTGGGGGTCGCGCTTGCCGCAACCCGGGTATCATGCCACCTCCTCGCATCCGGCGAAGCGGCCTCAACGCCGAGAGCCTGCAAGCCTGTCGAGTCCAACGCCTCGCCGCCAGGTAGCGGCAATGACACCTCCTCGGGCAGCACCTCGGCAGAGCCACTAGAGGACATCCGTGCACACTCCATGGGCTGCACCTCGACTGTGCGCTCCGGTGATGACTGCGTGCACCCCTCACGCGGTGACTCGACTCTGCTGGCAGGTGGCCGCTGCGCGCACTCGTCGGGCCGCACCGCCAATGTGCCGCCAGGGGCCAGCTGTGCGCACTCTCGGAGCGACGCCTCTGCCTCCTCGTCGGGTGGCGGCAGTGTGTGCTCCTGGGGCAACACTCCTGCTCCACTACCATCAGGTGGCCACTGTGTGCGCTCCCCGGGCAGCACCTCCACCGACGACTGCGGATATGGGCCTAGTGATGGCGCCGTGAGCGGCCTCCAAGGCTCCGCATCAACGGACAGCTGGGTGCGTGTCACGCCAGCGCGCGCGTCTGTGTCGTGGCTTTGGTCGCGCGCCTCGCTCGGGGCACCGCCAACGCTCTGGCTGTGGTCTAGCGCCTCGCTCGGGTCACCGCCAGCGCTCTGACCGTGGCCGTGCACCTCACAGGGGGTTGCGCCGGTGCCATGGCCGTGCTCGCGGGGCTCGCTAGGGGCACTGCTAGCGCTATGGCTATGGGTGCGCCTCGCGCCGGGGCATATGTAGCGCATGCCCGCGCCATGCTTGCTACTGCGCGCCCCGCTAGGGACGGCACTTGCACAGTAGCCGTGCGCTTCGCTCTGGGCAGCGCATGCGCTGTGGCCGTCGCCGCGCGCCTCGCTCGAGGCATCGCTCGTGCCGTGGCCGTGCGTCATGCTCAGAGCAGCGACGATGTGGTTGCGCGCCTCGCTAGGGGCAGCGCCAGCGCCGTGCCTGTGGCCACGTGCCTCGCTAGGGGCAGCGCCAGTGCCGCGACTGCCACCACGCGCCTCGCTAGGGGCAGCGCCAGTGCCGCGACTGCCACCACGCGCCTCGCTAGGGGCAGCGCTCGTGCCGCGACTGCCACCACTCGCCTCGCCAGGGGCAGCGCTGGTGCTAGGGCAGTGGCCGCGCACCTCGCTAGAGGCAATGCCGATGTGGTTGCGCGCCTCGCTAGGGGCAGCGCCAGCGCCGTGCCTGTGGCCGCGTGCCTCACTCAGAGCGGCGCCGATGTGACCGCACGCCTCGCTAGGGGCAGCGCTAGTGCCGCGACTGCCACCACGCGCCTCGCTAGGGGCAGCGCCAGTGCCGCGACTGCCACCACGCGCCTCGCTAGGGGCAGTGCCAATGCTGTGGCTGTGGCCGCGTGCATCGCCAGGGGCAGCGCCAGTGCCGCGACTGCCACCACGCGCCTCGCCGGGGGCAGCGCCGATGTGGCCGCGCGCCTCGCTAGGGGCAGCGCCAGTGCCGCGACTGCCACCACGCGCCTCGCTAGGGGCAGCGCCGATGCCGTGGCCATGCTCGCGGAGCTCGCTAGGGGCAGTGCTAGCGCTATGGCCGTGGGTGCGCCTCGCGCCAGGGCATATGTAGCGCATGCCCGCGCCATGCATGCTACTGCACCTCCCGCTAAGGGCGACACTCGCGCCATGGCTGTGCGCCTCGCTCAGGGCAGCACTCGCGCAGTGGCCGCGGCCGCGCGCCTCGCCAGGGGCAGCGCTCGCGCAATGGCTGTGGCCGTGCGCTTCGCTAGGAGTAGTGCCGTGACTGGCGCTGTGGCCGTCACCGCGCACTTCACCAGGGGCAGCGCCAGCGCTGTGGCCATGGCCGCGAGCCTCGCTCGAGGCAGCGCTCGTGCTGTGGCTGTGGCCACGCGCTCCACTAAAGGTAGCATCGGTGCTGTGGCCGTACGCCGAGTGCGCTCTGCGCCCGTCCAATCTGAGGTACCTCCCCCCCCCCTCGGACAGGCGCAAGACCGCACGGCGCACAATCCCACGGGACGCCGCCCGCAAAAAGCTAAGCCTAGCAACGAAAAACGCCGCCCGCCGCCACGCCCGCAAACCCGCCGCCCGATCCCGCATCTCCTGACCCCTAAGCCAAACCACGCAACGATCGCGCCCGACACGGACATCCCGCAACACCTGAAGCCGCAGAATGAACCACGCCGCCCGATCCCAGGCCCGCTGCTGAGCCATACGCACCGCGCACCGCGAAGCCACGCGCTTGGCTCGGCACATCCCGACGCTCATCCCGGGGACCGCCGCGCACCCAGGCCGTGACGTGCTAATTAACTAACGCAGTGGAGGCACTTACGCCCACGCAAAGCAACAAGCACACGCCGCACCCAGAAATTCACCACTCAGGCACGAGCCGAGTGGCCAAACCGGCCGAAGCGCGCCAATTCCTGAGTATAGAGGGCGCAAGCCCTAGGCTACTCGAGATTGAGAAACACGGGGACAATCCAGCAAAGGCCGCACCTCACAGGGGGTTGCGCCGGTGCCATGGCCGTGCTCGCGGGGCTCGCTAGGGGCACTGCTAGCGCTATGGCTATGGGTGCGCCTCGCGCCGGGGCATATGTAGCGCATGCCCGCGCCATGCTTGCTACTGCGCGCCCCGCTAGGGACGGCACTTGCACAGTAGCCGTGCGCTTCGCTCTGGGCAGCGCATGCGCTGTGGCCGTCGCCGCGCGCCTCGCTCGAGGCATCGCTCGTGCCGTGGCCGTGCGTCATGCTCAGAGCAGCGACGATGTGGTTGCGCGCCTCGCTAGGGACTCGGGCGAAAATCCGACAGGCGAAACCTTTAGTCATTTCAATCCCCAGCGTCCTGACTAACTTTGCGTTTCTTGTGCTTCAAAAAATTTGGCGATTGAGTTGGTACCCGCAATTTGAGCACTGAGGAGGGAGCAATTTTAAGGAACCGGCAGCAATTTCGGCACCTTCGTTGGTTTCGGCATTTACCTGAAGCAGTGCATGTTTAGTAGTTTAGGTGTAACATTAGGTTTTCGATTCTTGATCCCTTATCATATATATAGCAAGCTAGAAGCTTAGTGTAGAAAATACAAATAACATTATTCTTGTGAAATGCTTTTTAGTTGTGTGTTATTTCTTACGCTTGATTTCAGTTAACAGTTCGAAATGCTTCTGTGTTGTTGCATGTGGGCTAGGCGTAACGCCATGTTGAGTGTTTGTAGCAAAAATCTAAGCACAAAACGTCCTAGATCACGTTACCCCGAAGGAAACGCGCGGCGGTAGTGCGATACTACGGTGTAAAGCAGCTACAGGAGAGGAGTTGTTTCTCCGCTTCATTGGTGTCCTCGATCTGCACATTCCTGAAACCTTTAGCATAACAAGTCACCTGGTCTATGGATTGAAAATGGTACCATGCTTCATCTATAAATCGTCGCGTATTAGTTTCCGCCGATGACGTAAACAATGAAATCGCATTGTTGCATTTTTTGGTTATTCGATATTTGTCAAAAATTTCACGCGATTAACTTTTATCGAAATACACAGTCATCTCTTCTATGGGTTGAATCTGGTACAACCAGAGTCGTGTGTATTGACGCGTCAGTCATGCTGTAGTTTTCCGTTGTGCGGGCCTGAAACTAAACGAGCTAGGAATCATCGGGCCTGAAGCTATGAGAGCTAGGAACCATCGGGCCTGAAGCTATGAGAGCTAGGAACCATCGGGCCTGAAGCTAAACGAGCTAGGAACGATCGCAATTTGGAAAGGCATGTGATTTACCGACAAACGACAATGCTTGCATATTATTGGTTTCCAGTTTCGGTTGGTGTCTCTGTCTAACTCTGGCGCTTGTGTATTTGACCTTTCCCTATGACACGTACAAATGATCATATTCATATGTATTATTGCCAAAACACATCACTTGTACTGGTATATAAGACACTGGTGGTGTCACGACGGAGTACTGCAGCCTATAGACACTGGTTATTGATCCATTGTGCCGTTTTAAGCAACCGCTCCTGAAGTTCAGGGATGTTGACCTCTGATGACACTTGTAGAACATGACTGAGTACAGTTGCCCTGTCCCAAGGACAACCCTGCTCTTTTGCCCACTCCAGCACGTTTAAGTGACCGCCTTCCGCTGCTGCCATGCATGTTCCCAAGTCCCAAGGACAGCCAGCCTCTCGTGCCCACTGCAGGCATTGCAGCTCACCCTCCTTCGCTGCCTGTGAGCAAGTTTTCTCGTTCCAAGGGCATCCCTGCTGTCGTGCCCATTGCAATAGGGGTAGGTCCCCTGCCCACGCCGCATCGGAGCATGTGTCCTCGTTCCAAGGGCAGCCCTGCTCTCTCATCCACTGAAGCATGGGTAAATTACTTGAAACTCCGTTGCTTACATTGGACCCCCACGCTGCCCTGGAGCACGTCCACTCATCCCAAGGGCAGCCCTGCTCTCGTACCCACTTGAGACACTCTAATTGACCGTACTCAGCTGCGATTGAGCACATTCGATGCTCTTCCCAGACACAACCCTGCGCTCGTGCCCATTGCAGCGTGAGCAAGTGCCCGCCTTGTACGGCCTCCGAACATGTGTCCTCGTCCATGATACAGCCGTGGGCCACGAGCCACTTGAGACACTCTAAGTGACCTTCTGACGCTGCCCGGGCGCAGGCACGACGCCGCTCTGCACATTTCACAGCCAAAAAAAGCGTGCTCAGAAACCTCAAGTTGAATCATGTTCGAAACTTGAAACAAAACCCACCTGCAGTTTGTAATTTCACCAACCGGGTTGTATCATTTTGCTCAACGTGGGCGCAATATGGGGTTGCAACGACCCAATTCTGACCCCGAATGGACCTTACAACTCACCGGCTCGGGGGGGTACTGTATCCTGTACGACGTCGTTGTCTTCGTTGTCGATGTCGTTGTCGATGTCGTCTATGCAGTTCGCTGCCCACTCCAGCATCTGTAAATCACCCCTGCTCGCTGCGATTTCGCATATCCTACAGGAATCATTACCCCACCAGTCCCAACCAGTCCCACCCAGTTCCGCGTAGTCCTCCACCTCGCTTGCCTGCGGCAGTGTCCACTTCAGCACATGTAAGTGGCCACGTTCAGCTGCAATCTTGCTGCACTCTCCCGGCCCATCCCATAAGCACCCTTGAGCTCTTGCCCACTGCAGCACTTCTAGATATCCTCCATCTGCTGCTTGTGAGCATGTGGCTTTATCCCATGAGCACCCTTGAGCTCTTGCCCACTGCAGCACCTCTAGAAATCCTCCACCTGCTGCTTGCGAGCATGTGGCTGCATCCCATGAGCACCCTTGAGCTCTTGCCCACTGCAGCACCTCTAAGTGTCCCCAGGCCGCTGCAAGCGAGCATGTGTTCTCATCCCAAGGGCAGCCTTGCTCTCGGGACCACTGTAGTATCTCTAGGTGCCCCCCTGCTGCTGCGGCATGACATGTTTGAATGTCCCAAGGACAACCATGCGTCCTTAGCCACTTTAGCGCTTGCAGTCTCCCTTCATGTGCTGCCAGCATACATAGTTCAGCGTTCCATGGGCACCCTTCATCTCGTGCCCAGCTCAACAAGCTCACACCTGGACCCCCAGACCCCACAAAAACCGTTTATCGGATAAGGAGCTCGGGCTTTGGAGCATTACGACCTCTTCCGAAGTTCAGTCGAAACAAAACCCGCTTCCATACACTCATTAGTAAGCTCCTGCTAGAGCTCTACCGAGCCGAATTGTCCCAAAACACACATATTGCAGGTGCCCACCGCATTTTGCAAAATCAGTGTTTGGGTTCTCTGGGCACTCCAGAGTCTCGCCGACCCGTCGCGCGGGCTAGGGTTGCGTATGGTTTGTAGTTGCGATGATGCCGAGTCTTGGTGCCTCAAACCCTAGCGGAACCCTTGCGATGCGCGCGGCTCCGAGCAAGACTCTGAAGTGCTCAGAGAAGGGGTTGTGGATGCTGGGTGCGCACTTGCGCATAGCTTTCTCATTTGGAACGGCTTCTTCGCGTGCCCTCCACAGCTCAGACCTCGACACGCTCTCCGCACCATCTCCCGGTCCGTTTCATCGAGAAGGGGAAGCACGGTACTCTCCCATAGGCCATTTGCTTGCAAAATATGAAGCCAGCTCTTGTCAGCGTTCGCACTTTCGGCATGTATCAAGTGAAGGGTTGTGCATAGCCTAGACCACTCTTGAAGCCTAGCGGTAGAAGTTTCGTTGCATTGCTGTAGGATCTGTTGTGCAGTTTCATACTCAGCTTTGGCGCGGTCGCAGTGCAATTGTGCAGCTCGCGTGTCGGCTGCGCACGAGAGATATGCTGTTCGCGCTTTTTCAATTGCCTGTGCGACTTGTTCTTTGTCTCTGTTGTTGCGCTGCATAGTGTCACCTTGAAAAACTGTCTACTGTGCGGAATATAGGGCTTTTGCCCTGAAAAACCACTTTGATATGATCCCCCAGTGTTCACTCATGGAAAAGACCTTTTACGTGTCTTCCAATAGCGTCTTCAAGCTGCTGGCCCAAAGGTCATACCCCAGGACAGCAAGGTGAGTTCCGTCTGACGTCAGCGCACTCCTAATCAAACCGTCGCCGTCCGCAAACTCACTCGGTAGGTCAATAACACGATAGCCAACGGTAGACGAGTTCTCGCGGATCACAGTATTCAACTCATTAATATCTTCGTTGACGACACGGTTGTTTGTGGGTAACAAAGTCTGGACGTAAACGGTCGACTCCTCGGATATGCCCTTCAGTGCTTTGGCGATCTCAACGACGTTCACCGCAACACGGTTCAACGATGGAATCTGTTGTTGGCTCGCCTGTTTGAAGTGCAAGTTGAATATATCATTTGCACCGACTAATAGGACTATGACGTTCAGTTTAACAGTGGTGATTTCGCCGAGCCTTTGTAGAACGCCGTCAGTGTTATCACCAGAGATGCCTCTATTGGTCACGTGGGGTAGGCCCAGTCGTGCCCCCCAGTCGCGCCCTTCCTCTGTCAGACTATCGCCAATTAGCACGATGTCACCGTCGTTCACTGGTTTCTTCCTGAACTCCTGTATTCGTTCCTTATAGTGTTGCTTAGTCCAGTCACAGTGGTAAGGGCTAAGGACTGGCAGTGGTCTCGTTTGAATACAGATCGCACGAAAACTTCGAAGTGCTGCGCAGTGAGGTTTTACGAGCACGAGGCAGGGCGGTCACTAGGCATGTGTTTTGCTGTATGAGAGCGACAGGACTGCTCCTGCAGCCGACTTCGACTCCGAGTGCTTTCAGCAACATTGATCAGCATCCAGCAGCTCGCTTTAATGCTTTAACCCCTCGCCTGCTCATGCTTTGGAACCTGGCCATATTACCTTAAAAATGCGTGGGCATTTTTTTTTTGATGTTCAGTGTCATATCGATATGATAGGGCTGCTCCGCATCAACGCTCGATAAATTGGCATTCAATATTTCGACCAATCCAAGGAATGCCAATATATGAGGACGGTACCTGCCTTGGATCCTACGCGCTATCCTGGTGTCTTCACTGTGTCCCTTCACTGTCGTGTGACTAACGTCGTGTTACTTAGGGATGCTCAACTAAAGTTGAGCCGTCCAATGTTTTCAGATTGGGAACATCGGAAGGTCCGAAGAGATTTCTGGGGAGCGACGAAGGAATGTATCGTATTTTGATCTCTGGAATCGTACGTGGACTGTCGGATTGCGATAATTACCACTGTTAAGAATGAACGGGCCAGTTTTAGTTGGGCAGCTCTAGTGTTACTAGCCCTCACTCTTGAAAGGTAAAACTTGAAAATTCACACCTTCGCTTGTTTTACATTCTTAATGAGAGAGTCAGACGAGAGTGCAGTTGATGGAAAAACAAAGACGAAAGTGCAAGGAATCCTCATACATCTTCCAACGCCTTGCACTATACCACAACTTGTCTAAGAACACATGAGTGCAACCCATGGCTGCTTGCAAAGATTTACCACGAGTCACGTTCGGCGCGCTCCACCGTTCGGAGCTTTATTCCCAGGAACTCGCTGTGCTGATCTTCTCCGTGTAACGCGCGTACTGACAGGTGGCGCTCGTTCAAAACGTCCTCATTATAATGGGCTTAAGGAAATGCACGCACGCAGGAGAATGCGGTTGTCTCGAACTTTGGTTCCAGCCGTCTCCAAACGCTCTCAGGTGCGAACCCCGCTGCACAAATGTGGCTAGATTTTCCCCAGGAGCGAAAGTTCGGAGTAACGTATTCCGTCAGATTCAACGCCGCAACCCTCTGCACCAATAACAACAATCCTCGGTTTCTGTTTGGTTGGCATTCTCAGAGCCTCCAAACAGAGTGAGATGACGGAGCCACGCTACACGTGCAGATATCTTTGGCACCTTACTCTAAAGTTTCATCTGCGTGCCGCAGACAGCGCAGAAAGAATCGGGGGATACTGCTGGCGCGAGTGGCGCCGGGGTTGCCGCGCCTGCTGAGAAGGTCGTCTGGATACAGACCACTAACAAGCAGGTGCGTACTTCATAAACACGCACTTGGCACGTGCCGCGACGACTAGGCTGTCCCTCTTCGACGTCTGCCAGCGGGAATTCTATGTGCGGCCTAGAGTCAACCGCGCGACAAACGTTAGCGCATCGCAGCTTTATCGTGGAGGGCACCGATAACTTCGGGAGGCTATCCGGGTCGAGGAGCGCGTCATCCCGAGGAGAGGCAGCGCCGCTTCGGCGGTTCGTATCGCGGCGTGCTTCGGGGGAACGTGCCGCAGCTTGCTCCGCTGCATTTCTTGCATCCTGTGCATCGCACCCTCACGGCTTGAATGCCAGGCAGCCTTGAGACGTGCGAGGCGTCTGCCGTGCTCAAAGGTGCTTACCGCCGCGGTGGAGGCCGGGTTTGACACTTTCGTCTTCCCCAACGAGGAGGAGGAGGATCTGCAACGAATGAAGGAGTGGAGCGCATTGGTACAGCATCGGTCCCACTCACGGCCTGAACTCCAAAGCTGTGCATTCGGTCGCTAAAACAGGCGTGGTAGTGATCCCAGCCGTGACATCTGTTCTGTAGGCGCCGCGGCCATTGAACCAGCTTGCACCGCTCGCCCTGTGCTTTTCTGACCAAAGCTGAATGGTAAGCCGCGAGTGTCATAGGGGCCTTAGGACCCAGAGGTGAAGTTCCCTGCGAGATCACGAGGAGAAGCAACCGACCGCAATCCCCACCATCACCAGCGCAGATCTACGGCGAGTCGCCCGGCAAGCACCGGGGCGCAGCTTCCTTTTCAGCTGAGCTTCGCCTTGGAACCGGAGCGGGCACCGAGGCGCCTCTCTGAAGGGTCGCGATGCGGAGGCAGGCGCGTATCCGACCTCGGCGTCTTCTCGAGCGTTCTGTGGACGGCCAGCAGGTCTTTGATATCGTGGACGAAAACGAGCGCTGGGTGCGCTAAGCCTTGTCCACAGATTGCGATTCCTTTCTCTCGCCGTGACGTGAGGTAATCATTGCCGGGTCGCCTGTGAGCTGGCAGACCAGTACGGCTTCGTGGGGTCCTAGCCGGCGAATACTGCGGCGCTGACAAGCAAAACTGACGCACAGATATCCTGGAGGTTCTCTAAAAACTCTTCGATCTTAGTAAACCCTAAGTCGTGGTATCAGAGGGTAACACGGAGCCACCATGAGAAGCTCCCAGCAGTGCCACGTGGCTCGCGACGGGCTCGGTGGTGGCGCGCGCAGCACGGCAGCTGGAGCCTGGTCGACTCTGCGGAAGCGGCGGAGGCGACGGCGTCGATGAGCACTGGGGAAGGCCACGTCGTGATGGATGCTCGCGACTGGCAGGTGAGGGCGCGCTGCGCTGTCCACTTGGTGCTCGCGACTGGCAGGTGAGGGCGCGCTGCGCTGTCCACTTAGTGCTCGCGACTGGCAGGTGAGGGCGCGCTGCGCTGTCCACTTGGTGCTCGCGACTGGCAGGTGAGGGCGCGCTGCGCTATCCACTTGGTGCTCGCGACTGGCAGGTGAGGGCGCGCTGCGCTGTCCACTTGGTGCTCGCGACTGGCAGGTGAGGATGTGCTATATTTTTTGCGAGGTCCGTGGCAGCCCGAGGGCTCTGGACCTTGGCTCAAGCTTCTGCCGTTCACTTGATGCCTGCAGCCTGCGCCGCGCCATCGGTCACGCTGCTGGAGGGCGCTCGGCGAACACGTTCCCAACCCGGGATGTTGCATGCCTTCCTTCCGGCGCCGCCCTGGCCGCACGAGGAGCGCCCTCCTGTCGAGTTGTGCCGGCTGACCGGTGTGAGCCTTTGGGAACACTCTTGCAGATCATCCCCGCGGAGAACCTCGTGGCGGCCTTCCAGGTGAGTGAAAATGGCCGAAGCAGCGCTCCTCGTCGCACTCCGCTCCCTTCTCCCTCCCGGGATCCAGCGCGGCCCGAGGGCCGTTCATCCAGTGGCCACTGGACCTTTAGGGCTGTTCATCCAGTGGCCACTAGACCCTTAGGGCCGTTCATCCAGTGGCCACTAGACCCTTAGGGCCGTTCATCCAGTGGCCACTAGACCTTTAGGGCCGTTCATCCAGTGGCCACTGGACCTTTGGGGTCATTTATCCAGTGGCCACTAAACATTTAGGGGCGTTCATCCAGTGGCCACTAAACCTTTAGGGCCGTTCATCCAGTGGCCACTGGACCTTTGGGGTCATTCATCCATTGGCCGCTAAACCTTCTTCCCGTAATGCCGCCACCAGAGTGCCCGCACACGACCCGTCGAGCGTCAGAGCACTGAGTTACCCTGTCACGGGCAGATTGATCGGAGGGTGTTGCCCAGAAGAAGGCGAGGGGACGGATAAGGGGGATAAGAGGGGTGTGGAGCACAGGGGAGTGCAGCGGTGCTGCTGGCCGTCGCCCAAAGTTACGACGCCGCGTGCGCCATGCTCGGTGCTTTGGAGGTGGGCACCGACGGTGTGGTTCTCGTCACGGAGGACCCCCTGGAAGTGCAGGCGCTCAGCTCCTTTCTGCTACAGCGACGCAGCGCCATGACGTCCGCCATCCCCATACCCGCTCCTCCATCCCTCGCCTGCGCTCGCACCCTTCTACATTCCTCTGGAGCCATTGAGATCACTTCGATGCATTAGCTTGTAAGAAGTGCCGCTCACCTCCGAGCTACAGACGCTCTCGGCGCAGCGCTGGGCATGCAGGCGAAGACCTCCCTGCTGGCGCATCCCTGATGGCGGGGTGGACGGCAGCAGAGGCATGCCTGATGGCGTGGTGGGGCGGCAGCAGAGGCATGCCTGCTGGCAGGGCGGTGCGGCAGCAAAGGCATGCCTGATGGCGGGGCGGGGCGGCAGCAGAGGCATGCCTGCTGGCGGGGCGGGGCGGCAGCAGAGGCATGCC
>LGRX02009726.1:0-43455 GCA_001247695.2 Cymbomonas tetramitiformis | reverse complement strand
CCCCCACCCCCCTCTTTATCGCGAAGCGCCAAGAAATTTCAAGCAAATATGTTATATAAATTATATATACCATAAATCATATATATAATTATATATCCTTAACTTCTGGCGGTAATATTAATATACGTCGCCCCCCACCGCAATAAATTATTATTTATATATGTGATGGGCGAGGTGAGAGAGTTTTCTGAATTAATTGGTATTCGGTTGGTGACATCGTATTCAGTCGGTGACATGAACTGATTTGGTTTTTGTCGCTCATGTCACTGACTGAATTAATCAATCAGTCTCTAATCAGTCGATACCTTCACGAGTATGGTATTCGGTTGGTGACATCGTATTCAGTCGGTGACATGAACTGATTTGGTTTTTGTCGCTCATGTCACTGACTGAATTAATCAATCAGTCTAATCAGTCGATACCTTCACGAGTATGATTCTTGGTCAATTCTGTCACAGTCATGTCCGTCATAGATTATACGTAAAGGGAAGGGTTATACGCGCTGGAATTCACACGTCGTTTCCGTCTCAATCCCGAAAAAATTCTGAACCAGCGTGACGGTCATATCGTCTTGCATCGTCTCGCGTGTCATCGTGAATTTAATTTCCAGGATTATTAAAACAGATAATCAATTTATCTTCCATCGATATCGCGGATACGATTACCGTTGGCGCTGGCGTTGACTAGCTCAACCATAAAGCGCTCGCTGCGACATTTACTGCTCATAATTTTCTCAACGTTCCTTCGCCTCATGGCCGGAACGGTGTTCACTGTGACTGCTGTGTTATGTGCAGGGATTGCGGCAGTGTTTGGCTGTTTTTATTTTTCAATTCGTTTATTGCATATATGCGAACTCACGGTATTCGGTGTGTGCAGCTTGTGTCGCAGGTTTTCCGATGGCGAGGAGGGACGCACCTTTTTGAGATGTGGAAGTCTAGGGCAACCTAGCTTGGGATGATACCCAACCACATCGGACTTACTTTGTTTTCATATTTTAATCTACTCACCTTGCATATGCATACAAACTTTGA
The DNA here is from genome assembly GCA_001247695.2 of Cymbomonas tetramitiformis. Taxonomy (NCBI): domain Eukaryota; kingdom Viridiplantae; phylum Chlorophyta; class Pyramimonadophyceae; order Pyramimonadales; family Pyramimonadaceae; genus Cymbomonas; species Cymbomonas tetramitiformis. The sequence goes on along the minus strand of LGRX02009726.1, from coordinate 42,424 downwards.
GGAGCATCGAGGTATGATAAGTTTTAGACTGATTTATCTTTTTGGGTTTGTGGCGCCATCGCGACCTCATGGGATGTGGAAGTCAAGGTTGAGCATGCCAACCTTGCTTGGGTTCGAACCCAACCACATCGAAGTCTGAGTCCTTGTGCTTCAGGGAACTAAAATATGTATATCTTAGCAACGTATTTGTGGAAAGTCTCGTGCGCTAGCACGCACGGGAAGCCCTTGGCTGTTTGGCATGTATTGGGTTTGGGTCCATTCGAGCCCAAACCCAATAAATCTGCCAAAGAAATAAACTGTTCATTTCGCGAGCAATGTATCTCAGTCCTTGAGCTTCAGGAAACTTAAAGAGATATATCTCGAGAATATTTGTGGAAAGTCTCGTGCGCTAGAACGCATGGGAAGCCCTTGGCTGTTTGGCATGTATTGGGTTTGGGTACATTCGAGCCCAAACCCAATAAATCTGCCAAAGAAATAAACTGTTCGTTTTGGGCACAGTGTATGCCAGTCCTTGAGCTTCAGGGAACTTAAATGTATACAACTCGACAATATTTGTGGAAAGTCTCGTGCGCTAGAACGCACGGGAAGCCCTTGGCTGTTTGGAATATATTGGGTTTGGGTACATTCGAGCCCAAACCCAATAAATCTGCCAAGGAAATAAACTGTTTGTTTCGCAAACAATGTATCTCAGTCCTTGTGCTTTAGGGAACTTGAAGATATATATCTCGGCAAAATATCAGCGTAGTTTCGTTTGCTAGGAAGCACGGGAAGACCTTGACTGTTTGGCACTTGTTGGTTTGGGTACATGAAAACCCAAACCCAAAAAGCTCTTTGTCATGAAGTGACCTTCTCGTGCATACTTGACGACAATCCTTGCGCGCAAGATGGTGAACTAACATTACTCTCAGCAAGTTTAGTGCAAAGTTTCGTGCGCTAACACAGAGGACTTCGATGTGGTTGGGTTCGAACCCAAGCAAGGTTGGCATGCTCAACCTTGACTTCCACACCCCAAGAGGTCGCGATGACGCCATAAACCCAAAAAGATAATTCAGTCTCTAACTTATCACACCTCGATGCTCCTCAAACTTTGTATGCATATTCAAAGTGAGTTGAATAAAACGTGAGAACAAGGTGGGTCCGATGTGGTTGGGTGTGATCCCAAGCTAGGTTGCCCTAGACTTCCACACCACAAGAAAGCGCGCCCCTCCTCGCCATCGGAAAACCTGCGACACAAGCCGCTGCACAAAATGAGTATCGTGAGTTGGCACATATGTCAGATATATAGTCGGGTGTATATATCGGATAACGGAGAATAAACCCTGAGTTAAGGGTTTCGATATCAGAACGGTAAAAGTCTCAGATTGATAAAAGAGGTACACATAAATACTAACGGGTGTTTCCCGTCTACTGGTGACGGTCACCCAGCCTACTATAGGAAGTGACAAGTGACATATTTTGACTGTCGGTGTGTCACATCCAGCACACCACCTAGGGTGGTGACCGGAGCTAGTAGTGAACGAAGCAAACAAACTCCCTACTTAACTTCAGGAGGAAACTGTAGCACAACTGGGGGCCTGTACTCTTGGTCAGGGCGGTCCCAGGTCACAGCAAGATTGTCAGATACTGCTGTTACTTTGCTAAAACCCTAAACACAGCTCAAATGTAGAGAGCCCTTCTGCACATCTAGGAGGCTATACTACAGCTAACTCCCAGGCAGGCACGGCGTGAATAATTCTAGCCACTAGTGGTCTTCGGAGCTGTCTGCCCGGCTCGGAGCAGCGTGACTGTGAAGCAGTTGCCGGCCCCCGGGGCCGGTGATGAATCATTCGTAGAAGAAATTGACGAGTTCTCGATCACGGGAGGCTGCACCGCACCGGGATGCTGCCAAGTGCTGCCCGACGGTGGAGCCTCGTCGTCTGAAGATGAAGCCGGCGACAGCGGAGGGCCGTCCACAAACAACTCGGCAGGCGGTGGCGGCCCGGGATGCCACGGCATCGGAGCCATGTAGAGGCCCTGCCGCCTCTGCTCCCGCCGTTGGCGACGAGGTGGGATAGCACACGGCACGCCATGAACCATGTCAGTCGGCGAAGCCTCCGTAGCCGGGACCGCCGAGGAAGTCCACGTAGCACCACCGACCGGTGAAGCCGTGCATGTGCGCGCATCGGCACCACCGACACCGGTAACGGCGTGCGGCGCGGCGGCGGCACAAATAACAAAGAGCGCGCACACCAAGGAGGAAGTGAGGAGAGATCTCGCGAACCTCGGAATGCCGTTCCCGCAGCCGTACCGTGGTCGCGGCAGTGTCACCGAGTCACCCTCGTCGTCATCGTCGCTCGTGGCGCAAGTTGCGGGCTCGTAGTCGATCACGCGTTCCGGCTCCCCAACCGCGGAGAGCAAATTCATGCTTGGGGCCGGCTCGTCGGGCACCAATGCAACCCCCGTGCCCTCAATGAAGTCGGCAAACGTGCGTGTGACGGGAGGGCAGAAGGGGTTTGGCGGACCGGTCCAATCGTCTTCGGACTCAACCGACGCGGGCGGGGAGTGTGCGGGTGGCTCCGACACCACCGGCATGTCGGCAGTGAAGGTGTTGATGTTGAATGTGGAAGCTCCAGCCGCGTGCACCATCTCAGAGAACTCGGCGACGGCGGACACGAGGACCTCACCGCTCTCCTCGCAGAACGAGCACGCGGAGAGATCGGTGAAGACCTCCGGCTTCCCGCCCGCAAGCATGCAGAGGGCGTCGAACTCCACGGGGTCGCCGTTGTCGATGGCGTGTTGGAACTTCGCGGCCAACACGGAGTTCTCGGCCTCTTCGGCGAAGGCGAAGGCCGAGAGTCCGGTCCTGCCCCCGTTCGGGCAGTCCCGGTGCCAGTGCCTCGCCTTCCCCTTAGCACATACCTGATCTTGGCAGTGCGGGATTGTCGCACCGCTTTCGCGGTGGAAGGCCACCTTCCGCGAGACGGACTGAGACCAATTCCCCCCTTTGGGGAGGGGCGAGGCTGCGAAACGGGTCTTGACCCGGCGGTCCGGTTTGTCCGCGCGAGGGGTAAATCCCCGCGGAGACGGGTCGGACTCGGCGGTGACGAGGAAGGTGGCCAATTGCCTCTTCAAGTCGAGCACCATTGTCCGCAAGTCCGCGATCTCACTCGTGTCAGGGCTGATATGCGAGCCCACAAATATTATACAGTATATCAAATAAACACTGTGCTGTTGAACGACACACACAAGTGTAACAGTATAGCGGGTTGTGAGTTGCAGTCTCCGTAGAAGATCAGCTGAAGCACAACGCTTCCTCACTTTTATACCTACGTCACCCATCATCTTAGATGGTACCGCCATTGGGTTGTGAACCCGAGACGTAGGTTGAACGACCAGCATGGTAATAACGACTAGTTCGTTCATGCTGCACATGCGAGTTCTGCGCATGCTGAAAGCTAAAGATGGTTCTTGGTTTGTTTCCAAGATGTATCTTTGCTTTGCCATCTTCGAGTTCGACATACGAACTCTCGATGACAGGGATGCCTGATGATATGACATAATCATCTGGCGACATGTACAGTCATCGTCGACCGTACTGACGACTGTCATAAATGTATGACGCGACTCGACCTGTACAGTCATGATCGACCATACTGTCGACTGTCATAATAATATATGACACGACCGACTGTCATAATAATATATGACATGACATGACATGACATGGTATGACATGTATGACAGGTATGACACGTATGACATGTATGACACATATGTCATCGGTCATAACCCTGACAGATCTCCCCTCTTAAGAGAGTTGTGACCTCACAACGGGCATACCTTTGTATATGTCTTTGATGTCTTTGTTGTTGTCGCTTCTTGCTGGTACCAGTCTTCTTACACCGATTTGAGGCGTCCCTCATGGTGTTTTTAGGTTATTGGGGGGAACTGAGTCCACTTTAGTCCCTCACCTTAGGCATTTAGCCATACAGTCCTTAGGATGCAGCCCACCTTTCCGGAAATCGTATCGTTGAGTGACGTTCCAAGGTTCAATGAAGAGCGTTTTCGCGATACAATCCTACGCTGGATTACTGATTGATCCACACGTTATCATGTATGTGCTAGACGATTCAAAGCATCCGAAGTCTACGTTACGGATTATTTGCGCTAGCCGTCGTCGCCTTTGCGCGATCGATGATCCCACGATTATAACGAATTATATTCGAACGATTCTCGGCCTGATATAGTGCACCCAACTCTTCCTCCCCTCCTTAAGCTACTTTGGAGGATCCTAGGCGGTGATGGGGAGCCCGATTTCGATAATAAACGAACAAAGGGGCTTGTTTTAATGCAAACGGAGCGGCCCTGCTTAACGGAATTGGACTTATAATCCTTAACCGGTCTGCTCAACTCCTCAATATTTTTGTCCAGTACGCACGCTTTGACGAACATCTATCGCGATGAGTGAGAATGAATTCGCCACGTACTAATGTGAAATTTATTTAGTCATGTTTGTCAAGCACAACTTAGGATCACAACTCCTTCTACCTCAGTCATTATCTCCGGTAGCTTCGGATGACTGGCCAAGAATCCGATGACAAACCACGGTTTTGGCAAAGGTAGCATTTAGCAGTTTTTTATTTATCCACAGATATGATATCTCGCATGTGTGCGTATCTGTGCAAGGGTATGATTTTGAACAAGGCTCACTACACCTTTAGCAAGGAAGGATCAATTCCCGCTTCAATGCAACATAATGATAAACATTAAGAGCAAGGTTGTATAGATGATCGACATGTATTAGTATATATTACAAGAAGTAAGGGCATAAGGCTTAATATAATGTTTAGCCTTCATAGGCAGCTATAATGTCTGCTGCATTGGTCAGCTCTGTGGCTTTGACCCAGGTGTCATGCTCAGGACCGTAGCCTGCATATCGTACTAAATAGTATTTGACACCTCTAGTGAACTTATCCGAGAGTATGTGTGATATCTCAAATAGTGGTTGCCCTTCTTCGGTGATCATCTGTGGCAGAGGCAAAGGTGCTTGAATCGAGTCGTTGTACAGCTCTAATCTGGAAACAGGCTGTACCGGATGAATACGGATATCAAGATTTCCGAAATCTAACTCGTATGCACGTCCATGGCTAAGCACTTTGGAAATAGTGAACGGCCCAATATATGGCTGCTTAAAGTGTCTGCCTGCCTCTGTCAAACCAGTCCATTGAATAAACTCGGTCCGTAAAAGAACTTTCTGCCCGACTGCGAACTGCTTAGGCATGTGAGTCTTATTGAATCTGGCTTGGCTAATTTCTGCTGCTCGGAAAATGTTGTCTACCGCGTTGGCATGAACAGCCGAGTACTGGTCAAAATGATCTCGAATAGCTTCTTGTATTGGAACAGGAGCTTCTGGCGGAATAGTAATAACCAGATCATGAGGCGAGAGTGGTTGCGCCATCGAGTCGAGATAAAATGGTGAATAACCAGTTGATGCAGAAACGGTATTGTTAATTGCAAACTCCACCAGAGGCAACTTGTCCTCCCACGAATTGGCTGAAGTATCATTGCAACAACACCTGAAAATGAAAATGCTACTAATCAGTTTGTAAACCAGAGGATGGTGAAATCAAATCATGAATCAACAATCTGAAATTTACCTGAGGATATCCTCAATGAAGGCATGGCTTCTCTCATTGGCAGCATTCGACTGTGGATGGTGTGACGATGTCATGGACAATCTCGTACCAGTAGATTTCCACAGTGTTTGCCAGAATGTAGAGGTGAATCTGGTGTCTCGATCTGAGATGATGTTCCTCGGAAGACCATGGAGCTTGAAGATATGCTGCATATATATAGAAGCAGTATGCTGAGCTGTCCAGGTCATGCTGAAGGGAATGAGATGACAACGATGAGAGAATTGGCACATTACCACAAATATACTGTCGTGCCCATTAGTGGTGATAGGCAGATCAGTGATCCAATCAAGAGATACATCAAGCCATTTTGTCTTAGGCACGGAATATCGTATGTGTGCCTGACCATAAGGCTTGTGTCGCCTCGTTTTCTGGCGCTGACAAACGGGGCACTCCCGAATGTATTTGATAGCTGCCGTTGTCATTCCTGGCCAATAATACCGGCTACGCAGAAGATGAAGCATGCGATTTTTGCCTACATGACCAGAAATAGTGGCTGAGTGGCACTCATGAAGAAGAATGTGGCGAAGTTGTGTGATCTCACCGTCATCTGTGGGGACTTTAGCTGTTGGTGGAATGTACAGCTGTCTGCCATATATGGTCTTACGATAGATCAACCCCTGAATGAGCTCGAAGCTGTAGCTGCTGACTGACTGTGATGAAGTCGATGATGTCAGCTTAGCCAAAATAGTCTGTGCAAATGTGTCACGATCATATTCGGATATAATGATGTCGTGTAGCTGATGAGCTGATGAAGAAGATAAAAGAGCAATGAATGTAGGATCTGCGGATGGAATGACTTCACTGATGTCCATGTGTTGAAGACAATCAGTAAGTTCAAAAAGTGCTGGACTTTAGGTTCAGGGTTATTATTATGGGCTCTGATAGCCCCTAGCTTGACCCGTCTCTGATCGGAACCGTGACTCCGCTAGTAGCTAGGATGACAGTACAGTAGTACTGTACTGTCAGTCATCACTTCGTATTATCCGGGTTTCCGAGATGCATGATAAAAGCACTCGGCCGGACTGATTATGGGAGCTTAGCCAGTTTGTTTTACCCGAGCGGAACACCTGTTCTCGCAGGTTATGCGCGTCACCACTTCCCTAGTAATTCTGATGGCACAGCGCCGAGCTGTTGCCATGATTGGCTAAGTTTTGACACAGAGATGGGGTGGGCGCCCCCTTAGACAGTGGTCTTCTCTCCGCAGTATGGCCTACTTTTGAAGTGGAGATCAGTTTTTTCGGCATTTATTCGGCAGAGTATCGTCGCTGGTATGGTTATGTTTTACGTTCCGTTTGATCAGCGGGCAGGACACTCCGCGTTTTGTGGGTCGCTCCCACGATTAGCCACTCGGCTCATGACCTGCTTGATTATGTTGTTGCTTGCTGAGGCTCCTGCAGGAAATGGCCGCTGCGAGATTGTCCATTACTGTCGCACCGCTAGCCCGCAATCCCATCTCACCGTCATTTTGGAAATGGACACAACGCCTAGACCACGTACACGCGCTAGAGCGCGCAAGTTAGCGACTATTTTCGATGATGTTGGGGCACTGAATTCGGCTACCCCTACAACGCCGCATTTGGCTTCGGCTGACGAATCGGCTGCGGCTGCAACGCTCGTTCAGCGATTACGGAAGGATTCTTTCGATGTTCAATGTGCGAAGACAGCAGCCACTAAAGTTCTGGGAGACAAAACAGCAAAGTTTCATGGCAATGAATCGTCGGCTTCGGACATTTTTTCGCAGCTGGTTTCCGAGATTCAGCAGCTTTTCACGCTGCAGTCGCAGGCACTTGCACCCCTGTTTGAGCTGTCTGCTGCCAATGTCCCTGTCATGACTGCTGCAAATGAGCTGTTGTATTCTGTGCTGTTGCTGCTGACTGCGCCAGGGTCTCCTGCCCGTAATTGGGTGGAGGCTTCTGGGGCCGATGTTCCTGCTGACGGCAAACGTGCCACCCTCGAGGTGGTGCGTATGCTCGCTGATGATTCGACTCCGTTCGAGTCTCTGACTGAGCTGCTTGACGTGAGAATTTCGGATGAAAGTGACCCTGACTCTGGCATTCGTCTTTTTAACAGTTGTCTTCGGGATGCGCAGCGTCTGCAGACGCTGCCCGAAGACGCTGTTAAAAGGCAATTCCTCTCTGCCCTGTCTGGACCGGCTTACGCCACGCTGGTTGACTCGTTTGCTCGAGCTGACCAGCGTGCGGCTGTAAGTCTGCTCACCCTGCAGGCGCGCGTGCGCGAGCAGTACCGCTGCGGGCGGCTCTCGGGCAAGCGCACTGCGGGGCGCCCCATGTCCGTAGCATCTTGCACCACTGACACTGGCCTGGCTTCGGCCATCGAGCGGCTCAGTTCTCAGTTGGTCAAGTTGCAGCGGGATGTGGATTCCCTTAAGAAGGGTGGCTCCAAGCCACCTCATGGGAAACACACTCCGCGCGGCTTCCACCGACCTGGGGTGCAGCCGCTTGCTCATTCCGCCTCTTCGGAGGTGGCTTTTGACAAGCGGTCTGGCACCTTTGTCCCAACGTGCAGGCACGAGAAGTGCCGCGCCGTTGGGTCGAAGCATTGGCTGAGTGAGTGTCCTCACAAGGACACTCACCCGATGTCCATTTCGGCGTCCTACTGCCAAGCCGTCGAGTCTTATGACTCCGACGTGCTTGCCCTTCGTTTTCAGCGGTATTATGACGCTGGGGATGAGGGGTCCATGGAGCACATGTGTGCTCTTGTGGGGCAACCTGAGATCTGTGAGCTGTCTGCCCATTCCTTTGCTCCAGAGCCTACGGCTCTACAGCAATTCAAGGATGCTGCTGCCTCTGCTGAGTCTGCACCTGATGAGCACCTTTCCATTGGCCGTGTTGCATTTGCTGAGGTCAGCGGTCCGCTTGCTGGTGGTGTCGCTGAGCCGACCGCCAGCAAGCAACTGCTGCCGAAGGCCTCTGCACCCGTGCATGGTAAGCCGATTGACTTGCACGGGGTCAGCAGTGCCGCCTTCGTGTCGCCGTCTGCCTCTCTGGCTCTCGGCCCGATGGCTTCTGCTGACAATTCATTCAAAACATTCAACACTGTCCACCCTGACTGGCTTGACGTTGACCCTGAGCCTGTTGAAGTGTGTGACTCCGATGACGATGGAGAGGGCTACAACTACCCTCCTGATGTCTGCCTGACTGAAGTTGAAGGGGGTGCACCGCCGGCGGCTGCGGCATTTCGGCGGTTCGGAGTCCCCAGAGGCTCCAGGCCATTTGGCTTCGGTGAATTTGCTCTCACTCTCTTCATGGTGGCTACGTTTCTGTTCAGTGCTACGGCGATGCCGACACTCGTGGTCGGCGGTGGTGTCAGGGGCCTGGTTGAGCCCGGAGCCACCTACGGCTACGGTGCGGTTCATCCCGGTGGTGCATTACTGGATTCCTTTTGCCCGTCCGTGATTACTGCTGGTTCGTCAATGCCGCCGCGGGATGTGGGACCGTTCTTTTCTCAATCGACCTCAGCGGCTCTGCAATTTGAGAGTCGTGCCACTCCACTTTGGGATCCGCCTGACCCACTTGGGTCTGGTGGTGTCAACACTTATGATGTTTCATCTCGACTTACTTCGGATGTTTTCCTGCCTTGGAATCCGTCTGCTGAACTCGGCTCTGCCGACCAGCTTCACAGTGGCTAGAGTCTGCTTATTTCAATCCCTGGAGGTGTGATTAGCCTTAGCCGCAGTGGTGGGTTGTGCCGGGACAAGTCCCCGGGCACCCAGCTTAAAGTATATCTGTTTCCAGTAGAATGCTGTTTGTTATCTGTTTACTTAGCTCCGCTTGCCTAGCCCTATTAGCTACGGTCACAGCTCCGGGTGGTGTGCTGGACTTTAGGTTCAGGGTTATTATTATGGGCTCTGATAGCCCCTAGCCTGACCCGTCTCTGATCGGAACCGTGACTCCGCTAGTAGCTAGGATGACAGTACAATAGTACTGTACTGTCAGTCATCACTTCGTATTATCCGGGTTTCCGAGATGCATGATAAAAGCACTCGGCCGGACTGATTATGGGAGCTTAGCCAGTTTGTTTTACCCGAGCGGAACACCTGTTCTCGCAAAAAGTGTAGAGATACGCGTGAGTGCGTCTGCAACCTTATTCTTATCGCCAGCAATGTGCTCTATACGGAAGTTGTACTCAGAGAGCTCATCCAACCACCGTGCCTGTTTGGGGCTCAGTGTGGATTTGGTCTGGAAATAAACCAGTGGCTGATGATCTGAGCGTACAATAGTCTCAGGAGCTCCCAACAAGATGTGGCGAAAGAATCGGAAGCCTTCCACAATGGCAAATAGCTCGATCTCAGGAATAGGCCAACGTCTCTGTGTATCGGATAGAGTGACGCTGTGATAGCCACATGGCTTCATACCTTTTCCTTGATCCTGGAGTAATACTTGGCCAACGTGTGTGCCTGATCCATCGACCTCCAAAATAGATGGCAGTTTCTGATCTGGAAGTTGTAATACTGGAGCGTTACAGATGGCACTTTTGAGGTTATCAAATGCCTGCTGCTGCTCAGTTTCCCAGACAAACTCTGCATTATCTTTAAGGAGACGATTGAGAGGTTCGGCAACTTTGGAGAACTTTGGTATGAATCTCCTAAATTGACCAACCATGCCCAAGAATGACCGAAGGGATGACTTGCCATCTTTAGCCATACGGCGTAGAGGCTGCTTTCCAACGGTAGGACCATAAGACACTGGAGGCTGAATTGCCATGACTGCTCTGATCCTGTCTTCGATGATGGATAGGCCTGCTTCAGATATGTGATGTCCGATAAAATCTATAGATTTGACGAACAACTCCACCTTGGAAGGCCTGATGAAGAACTGGTGATCTCTGCAACGCTGGAGGAACTGTCGAACATGCTTCACATGACTGTCAAAATCTGGACTGTATACAATAGTGTCGTCCATGAATATGACAAGGAACTGGTCGATGAAATCAAAGAATGCCCGATTTCCTACACGAAGTGCTGTTGCAGGAGCATTGGTCAATCCGAAAGGCATAACTGTCCATTCATAAGAACCGTATCTGGTGCGAATAGCAGTTTTATGTATATCATCCGGATGAATGGGGATTTGGTGAAAGAACTGGTTGAAATCAAATCTACTGAACCATCTTGATCCCTTCAGCTGCTCTAGTAGGGTGTCATGTGGTGGTAGTGGATACGTGTCCTTGATGGTGATGTTATTCAGGGCACGATAATCACAACACATCCTCCACTTTCCCCCTGGCTTAGGAGCGAAAATGATTGGGCATCCATATGGCGATGATGATGGACGAAGGATACCCAACTCGACATATTTGATGATTTGCCGTTTGAGTTCCTCCATCATGGGTGCTGGAATGGTGCGTACTGGCTGTGAAGGAGGCTTATGTCCAGGTTCGATGTCGATTCTATGATATCCACCTTCAAACCGCTCTGGCCTATGACCAGCCGGAAGATTCTCTTGGAAAACGTCTGAAAAGTCTTCTCTCACTTGATCACGTGCTGCTGTGACCTCGGGGTCTTCCATTGTGGTGTCTGAGTCTGATGCTGCAAAGACCAATTCACCATCGACCTCGGAGAGGAAAAAGAGATATGCTACGGCTTCTTCAGCCGAACCACTGGATCGAATGCGACGGAGATGTTTCCTCATAGTGGTGGCACTGACCAATTCCATTTCAGGAAGGCCATCTGAGTCTGGAGTCTGCTCAACTCTGGACAATACTGTGCGAATACTGGAGCCTGATGAATGCTTCCTAGTGATCGTCAGATTTTTGGTCTGAAAGTCAATATGTGGATTCCTCCTCTCCAACCAATCTTGACCCAGAATGACAGTGAATGGTTTCATGTCAATGATGTAGAGATCTACTGAATCCTTATACTTGCCCAGCGTGAATGTAGCATTGGGAAGATAGGATGTACAGGGTAATTGGCTTCCTCCAGCCAACCCCACTGAGAATGATGATGAATCTGATGGTGATATACCCAGCTGAGAAGCAAATTGTCTGTCGATAAAAGATGATGTGGCTCCTGGATCAACCAAAATGTGAGTATTCTGTCCATGGACTTTCCCCTTATACAGCAACAGCTTTTTCTGCGATTTCAGCTGTGCTGTCTGAGATTGCATCTGTGCGATGTTTTCTGTGGGATTATCCATCTGCTGAAACTGTAGTGTCAGTCTGGATAGGACTTCCTCTGAAATACTCTCAATCTGGCCACTTGCTTCAGTGGCATTTTCTGGCTGATCTACCCTCGGGGTGCTCTCATCACCGGTACTTGTGCAGTACCCGGAGAGTTTCCCTGAGCTGGAGCTGCTGGAACTGGAGCTGCTGGATCTGAAGTTGCAACTGCTGCATTGATACTATGCTGATTTTTTAGTTCCTTGACCAGGGTGTTAATTGTGTTAATGAGTTTGTTAGACCCATCTTTTGCACCCTGATTCTTCTGTGGCTGTCTCTGATTCTGAAAGGGATTCTGTGCTGGTGGCTTGCCTTTGATCTGCTTTCCATCATTGGTAGTGGTGGCCCAACAATCCTTCTCGATGTGACCTGGTCGATCACAACGATGGCAAGTCTTATTCTGATTCTGTTTCTGTGATTGTCCTTTTCCTTTTCCTTTTCCCTTGCCTTTGCCACTTTTTCCTTTATTCCTATTCTGATTGGACTTCTGACTGTCATTCTGTTTCCAATTCTGATTTTTGGATCTGTCGTATGGCTTATTGCCACGTCCTCTGTCCTTATCCTTTTTGGCTGGCCCTCCAGATGACTGTTCCTTCTGCCCTCGATAATGAAGAGTCTCTGATTGCTTCGAATGAACGACATAGTTCAAGTCGAGCAATATCTGTGTGGTTAGTGACCACGACATATTATTCCTTTCTGTCTCTGTCAGGAATCGTAAATGAAACTGTCTGCGAAGTTCCGGATCTACGTTGTTGACGAATCTGTCCTTTATCAACACATCTTCCAGTTCAACTGCTGCCAGTGCAGCCAGTGAAGTGAATGTGCGTAGATAATCTGAAAAAGTCTGGTTTTCCTGTTTCAGTGACATTAGGTGTTTTTTAGCCACTGATCTTTTATGGGGGTTACCAAACTGTCTGAGGAAAATCTCTCTGATTCCTGCAAATGTGGCATCTGGTTGATTTGCCACGACCTGAAAATAGTGTCGATCATTATTCTGTATGAGGGTCAGGAAAACTGTGATCAGGTCTTTATCTGGAACTCCTGGATACGTGAATTGGAAGTATCTATCCACGGTTTCCAACCAAACCTCTGCGTCCATTCCTGATTTGTACTGATTTGGTGGTGCCATTTTCACTTTGGGAACCAAACTGGATGGAACTGGTGCTGGTGCTGTATCTGGATCTGTGAAAATCATTGGAGGATTGTCTGCAGTATATTCTTCATCTGGTTCCTGAGGCTCGTTTTCAGGATCTCGATATCTGCTCATATCAGGCTTCATTCGGCTGATATTGTCGAAAAACCCTATCTTGTCGAATCTGGTCTGGGTATTATCATAACCAGCATGCCATTTCGGGATCTTGAAACGACTGTATGCATCATATGAGCCTAAGATGTCAAAGAACCATGTAGACGGATCTGCATTGATGGGTGGAATATCTGGATCTTCTGCTTCTGCCATCTAATAAAGACAAAACACAACACCAAAATCTCTTCAGCTAACTGAGTGTGTGAAGATATATATATACCTATGTTATATATGGTATATCTGTATATTATGATGAGGTTATGCATGTACATATATCCACCTTCTTCCCCCCTCAAGGAAGTGTGTGATACAGTGGCAGTTGTCAATTGCCAATACCTCATTCAGCATGCATTCCTTATAGGAATCAGCTGTTACAGTTTTAGGGTTGCAGCCCTACAGTCCTTGGGTTGTAGCCCTGCAGTTTTTGGATTGTTGCCCTACAGTTTTAGGGTTGTTGCCCATAGTATTATCATGTCTATGATGATTTAGCATGATATAATAATGCCAAAAAACGAAGTTTTACGAAATAAAACTGGCATTTTAGAGCATATATAGTTACAGTGGCCCTGTTACTCAATACAGTGTTTAGGGTGTTACTTGATATCAGTAACCCTAATACAGGTAAAAAATAAGCAGTATGACGTTTTTGCAAAGATTTTTAAGCAAAACTGCATTTAATACCCACATAAACGTAAAGTGTTTTTTAGGAGGTACGTTACACCCCTGTTACACACATTTAATTTTAGGGTTGTTACAGGGCGTTACACATGCTGCATAAATCAGGGATTGATATTTGATATATAAACATTCATTTTATCAAAAAAAATCAATCCGAAATTTTCAAAATGTGTTTTACGTACAGCATTTTGAGCGATTTATTGCCATAGCAATAGCGTTACCCATATATATTCAACACCTAATATTTTAGGGTGTCACACTGATATGACATGTGTCATTATGATTTTCTGATACCTTAATAGGTATAAAATCATAATCTTACATAAAATGGGCACACATTTTTCATTTTGAAATTAAACGTGGAGCTTTTTCACCCATTTTACAGCTTTTTTCAGCTGTCTGAAATATTGTTGTGGTGACATATTTCAGTGTAAATGTGAAATGTAAGTACAGAATCATTACAAGGAACTTCACTTTTGCATATGACATTTTTTCATAGCAAATAAGTGAGTTGTGCTGTATATCAACATTTATAGTTGACAGCATTCTGGGTTTTACTGATTTAAACCCATGCACAGCAAATGTACTTTTCTGGTTTATGTATATATTAATCAACTTAAGTGGAAACACCCACTTTAGTGATATTTCTCAACCTATGATTTGTTTGAGCATAGGTCTGTGCTCTTAAGATTTATCAAAGTGATATATCTCATTTGGAACAAATCTGGACTTTGCTGGATACAATCACAGCAACTTCACACAACACATTTATGTGTGTGTGAATGTCCTTTACACTATTGTCAGAAATCATGTGAAAACTGATCTGTATGTTACATGCAAATTGAGCTGATCAATTCTGAATCAACTATCATAATGCAATGTACTTGTTGTAGTTGCTCCAGCTGATATGTGAGACGAATGGACAATGCTCAGCAGTGACCAGCTGCTTATTTGAGCATTGTATAATGCCTTCGGGTCTGGAGATATTCTCCATCCAGCCCTTCAGCATGTAGTTTTATCCTGTTTACCTTAGCTATCGCCATCACTGACATCCAACACGCACATGTGTTTGTCGGATGGTATCTATATTATCATGCACATAGTTGACATTATAGTTGATCATTTCACTTACTGAGTCAGTGAATGTCATTATACATAGTAATGTCAGTGGTGTGTGCATTGTGTAGGTACTTGCTGATTTAGTACTTGTAAGTGTGTGTGTGAATTATTTACTATACACACTTGTATGTAGGTGACTTCTGGTATTACAATACACCAAGATGATTTATCATGCAGGATGATCTGTATACCATGTACTGAATAAATCTAGCATGATATATATATCAGCTTAGGGGTTATTGTAATCCTGTATACTCTCATTTACAATAATGAGTTGCTTGATTTATTTCACATGTAGTTCCGGTGAGCATTCCATTCAGTGATCCACCATAGAACGAACATGCTCATCCCAAATCCTTCGTCAGAGCATGTCGAGCTAATTATGGTGTTAAGATCACCTTCAGGCACCTTACACTTACATGGGTTCCAATATAGCTTACATGCACTGCAGTATGCTTTGTGCATTGTATAATGTATTGTGATGTGATGCCATGTGTCCCAGTTGTTAACGTGATCAAACTGGTATGTACATTACAGCTGGTATCGTGATCAAGCTGTATGAATAATGCATGCACAATCACAGTGATGCTCAGTATAATAATGTACAGGTGGTGAAATGCACATCTGCTGCATGCACTCAGTATATACTCATGATAGTGTATACTGCAAGTATGTGTGTGTGTGTGTGTGTTGCTGCAGGTATTATTATCTCCACACACTCGACTTTTTGCACACACTATGATGTTGCTGCAGAGTATTCAATGATCTGTCATGTTGAGCGTGTGTGTGTGTGTAAGCTATTCACACAGCATTTATGCAGTTCACACTCATGATTGTAGGTTGATATAATCTGACAGTGAATAGAGTATAGTATCTCAGCAAACATTAGAGTATTATATGGCATGCTGCAGTATATTGTCATCATGCGTCCGTTCAGGATAATCCCGGATAGTATACATATATTCTGTCAGGACACCGTGACGCGCGCAGATGATGAATCAGAGATTATTGCAAGTATCGATAATGACGGTATGTTGATGACACTTCGCATACTGACATCGTCATAAAAAATTGCAAAATAATCATCGTGTACAGTAAGCGATTTGCTGCGATCATGAAAATCACGATGGTGCGCGCTGATGATTAAGAGCACATCTCGTCGCAGTATGTCTAGCACATGATACGAGTGCTAATTTTCGCGCGGATACTGATTCCGCTGATGATTTCTGCGTCCGCATCTCATTTGCGAATTTTTGTACAGCTGCGAATCGTATATGCGCATACATATGATCACTGCGCGCATGTATGCCGCATGCACACCTTGTCGCGCAGTATAGGTGACGATCAGCTGCTGTATACGATCTGCGAATGCGAATGCGTCGATATATCCTCGCGCACTATCTTCGCTTATACAGCGGTCAGTATATGCAGTATATCAATGTTTATGCGATTGCGACGCCAGATATTACTCGCGCTCCGCAACCTGCATACACAAAATTTTTGATATCTACGCGCTGCACACAATTGAGTTCTCGTGCTGTTCGTGCCTTGACGAGCTAAATTAGAATACCATTATGTCAGGGCTGATATGCGAGCCCACAAATATTATACAGTATATCAAATAAACACTGTGCTGTTGAACGACACACACAAGTGTAACAGTATAGCGGGTTGTGAGTTGCAGTCTCCGTAGAAGATCTGCTGAAGCACAACGCTTCCTCACTTTTATACCTACGTCACCCATCATCTTAGATGGTACCGCCATTGGGTTGTGAACCCGAGACGTAGGTTGAACGACCAGCATGGTAATAACGACTAGTTCGTTCATGCTGCACATGCGAGTTCCGCGCATGCTGAAAGCTAAAGATGGTTCTTGGTTTGTTTCCAAGATGTATCTTTGCTTTGCCATCTTCGAGTTCGACATACGAACTCTCGATGACAGGGATGCCTGATGATATGACATAATCATCTGGCGACATGTACAGTCATCGTCGACCGTACTGACGACTGTCATAAATGTATGACGCGACTCGACCTGTACAGTCATGATCGACCATACTGTCGACTGTCATAATAATATATGACATGACCGACTGTCATAATAATATATGACATGACATGACATGACATGGTATGACATGTATGACAGGTATGACACGTATGACATGTATGACACATATGTCATCGGTCATAACCCTGACAACTCGCCGCACCCGACCCATCAACGTCCTTCTCCATGAAGTGCGTGCCGTGGGAGTACCGGTGTGCCGATGCGGTGGCGGTGCCCGCCCGCACGTGCTCGCCGTAGCACTCCCGCACCAAGGGCCAGTATCGCCTAAGATTTAAGGGATCGATATTTCCCGACTTCTCAACAATTCGAATCGATTGATAATGATAGTTTACAAAGCCCAACTCGATTGATAGTGATAGTAGAATGCTATGGAATCGACTGATACCGATTTTCACGAAAGTTACTATCGATTGATAGTGATAGTGAAAGTGTCACCATTGACTAATAGTGATAGTGCGATTACTTAACCAATAATCAACGATAGTTCAATCATACCGATAGTGCCGATAGTGGCTTACGCAGTGAGTGCTACCCACACACGCATGATATCAACTTCAACGAAGGATATCAACTACTCAGAACTACGTGTCATTTAGCTTGACATCTCCGGTACCCTGCACCTTGACGACCGGCCGAAAGGACGATCTTTTCCAAGTTTTCCTGAGCCTGGAGTTTCGGACTCTACACTTCCACTACAATAAAACCCGGGCTATAAGAAAACAGGATTTAAATGCCAGCGCTGGCTTTCTTAAATTGAGATCGAGCCGAACGCAATCCAGCCCCAAGTCATTTCTTAATTGCCCCTTGGATCGACGATATCCGATAGTTTTCAGGGGGCCGACAGCCTGCGACTTTCTTAATCGACGGCCCGTCGCCGTTTGGCGATTTAAAACCTAGCGGCTGCTTTCTTAATGTTTTCTTAAAACGATGAGTGTCGTCTCAGACGGACAACGGCATCCGAGCAATAGGCAACCAACAGCAATGGAAGCAACCACAAAATTAGCGCTCCAAACCCTGAAGAGCCTATCTGGCGAGTTTGTGCTCTCTGAGCAAGAATTTAAGACCGAGAAGAGAAAGCTGTTTGGGAAAGAGGGGCATTCCTATACGTCCTCTCTCCAGATTTGATCTCCGAGCTTAGAGAGCTAAAGTCTTTTTTCGACGATGAGATTCTCGACCGAGAGGAGTTTGATTCTCAGAAACGTCGTTGCTTGGACAAGGCTGTCCGCGTGCCAGTTTCCACAGACACCGAGATTCTGGAGGACACTACAGCCACGAAATCATCTCCTCCTGCGTCGGAGGCATTCGCAGTAAACTGTGCAGCGTACGCGAGTGGTATAGTGTAATAACCGAAAATGCTCGGAATGGGCATAACTTTTGATATACTTGGCCATTTTGGCTGGAAAATGAACCACACATAGGTCTTTCATAGACAAACAGATTGATATATCGTTTGTAAGCATAGGCGTAATATTCCGTAAAAGAACGCATTCGCAGTAAACTGTGCAGCGTACGCGAGTGGTATAGTGTAATAACCGAAAATGCTCGGAATGGGCATAACTTTTGGTATACTTGGTCATTTTTGGCTGAAAAGAAAACCACACATAGGTCTTTCATAGACGAACAGATTGATGTATCGTTTGTAAGCATAGGCGTAATAAAAGAACGCATTCGCAATAAAATCCAGCGAATATTTTCTTAATATCATGGTTTTCAGCAATTTTTGGATCTTCAATATATCATTTTCCAGCCCAAAATTTTCTTAATTAGGGTGCTTTTGCCCGCGTCTCGAGGGGACAGCCGGCGCTGGCGTATTTTCTTTTTCTTAAAATTTTGGCAAAAATCCAGCGGCTGTTTTCTTATAGGTGCATTTTCTTATAGCCCGGGTTTTACTGTATTATCTTGTGGACGCTTCTGTCCCCTGCGTGGGTTCGTCTTGTGTGTAGGCATGATCGATGCCGGGCTCTGTGCTTGACGATTGGTTTATGGTTTCAAGACTGTCTAAGGTTTGTGACGGGAAGCCTCGCGTCGTCGCGTGACGGCGGCCTAGGTAATAATATTTGTAAAATGGCCTTGCTGTCGAACGATAGTGGTGACACGGGAATTCGAAATCGATACCTCGAAATCCGCCGACCAATCGACTGATGACATAGTCGTGTACGTTCAAATCGACTGATAATGATAGTTCGCATATTCGAGTCGACTGATAGTGATATGTGGCAGGCGACGAATCGACTGATAGTGATATTTCGCGATAGCTAAATTCACGGGATCGACTGATAGTGATAGTAGCGATACTATCGATATGTCGCGAAGTCGGCACTATCGATACTGGCCCTTGTCCCGCACCCACTGCTGAATGTTGAGTAGGTCGTGGGCGGCTCGCTGGTCGTGAAGGAGCAAACGGGACACCACCGGTTGGTAGAAGGTGGCGTCGAGGGCTTTGATGAAAAGGGACTTCACGTCCTCGTCCTGGAGCGTTGATCTCGTCCTCGCTGCCTTGAGCGCGGCGTTGAAGTCCTCAATGGGTCCATGAGGGTCCACGCCCGCAGCGATGCGGACGGCAAACATGTCCGCTTGCCCCTGGAAGGGGTCCCCAACCGGGATCATCCGACGGGCGAACTCGAGCAGGACACGCTTACCGTCTGCTGGGAAGCTGGCGTGGGACGAGTCCAACCAGTCCGCTGCGGGCGACGAGGGGTCGATCAGCAGCTCGATCGTGGAGAACAACAAATTGTTGGCCTCCACGCGGACGGCCAAAGTAGCGTCGTCCAGCGTGAAGAGCGGGAGGAAACCGGTGTCCTCAGTGACGAATGCCGCCTGCAGGGCAGAGACCATCCTCGTGAAGATGGCCGCCGCGTGGGGCTCCGCACCGGAAAATCTACCCTCTTTGCCGTCGAACAACTTGCGCTGGACGTGCTTCGCCACCTTCATGTCGAAGTGCTCCCGCTGTAAGGTGCGTACCGATGCCAAAAATGTAGCACCCGCCGAATTAGCGGCCGGCTGTGCCGCTGTCGGGGTCGCGGGTGTGTTGGCATGCCTGGCAGCAACGGAGTCAAAGATTGTGCTTAATGTGCGGCGGCGATGCGCCATGCTAGCCGTTGATCTAGTAGAAGCAACCATGATGAAGAAGACTACAGGGGTGGAGTGAGGCAAGAAGACGTGGGAAAAAAAATGCGGTAGTCTTGGGCGGCCAAGAAATGTGGTGGGTCGTCGATACGGCTGCCGTGAGAGAGCAGAAATTTCGAGAAGTCGTGTGGTAGATGGCGGCCGATACGAAACGGTGTGGTGACCAACCAGGATGCGTAAACCAATCCAACGTTAAATCCCGTAGAAAAAATGTCCTCAAAGGCCTTCAGCTAGCCGTAAATCAACCCACAAAACTTAGGCCATACCCGCGACTGCCGGCACTCCCACGCGCGGAGCGCCTCACTCCATCCCAAGCGTCCGGCTTTAGCCAATCATCCTCGCGGTGTCAGGGTTATGACCGATGACATATGTGTCATACATGTCATACGTGTCATACCATGTCATGTCATGTCATGTCATATATTATTATGA
The DNA here is from genome assembly GCA_001247695.2 of Cymbomonas tetramitiformis. Taxonomy (NCBI): domain Eukaryota; kingdom Viridiplantae; phylum Chlorophyta; class Pyramimonadophyceae; order Pyramimonadales; family Pyramimonadaceae; genus Cymbomonas; species Cymbomonas tetramitiformis. The sequence continues at coordinate 21,843 of LGRX02009726.1, read as the reverse complement.
CATTCGACAGTATGGTCGATCATGACTGTACAGGTCGAGTCGTGTCATACATTTATGACAGTCGTCAGTACGGTCGACGATGACTGTACATGTCGCCAGATGATTATGTCACATCATCAGGCATCCCTGTCATCGAGAGTTCGTATGATTGAACTCGAAGATGACAGAGCAAAGATACATCTTGTCGATTCTTCAAGAACCATCTTTCGCTTTAGCATGCACGGAACATGCATGCGCAGCACGAACGAACTAGTCGTTTATACAATGCTGGTCGTTCAACCTACGTCTCGGGTTCACAACCCAATGGCGGTACCATCTAAGATGATGGGAGACGTAGGTACTTAAGTGAGGAAGCGTTGTGCTTCAGCAGCTCTAGATTCATAGACTGCACTCACAAACCCGCACATACGTTCACTTGTGTATGCTGTTCAACTGCACAGTGATTATTGATAATATTGAATATTATAACAGGGCTTGCATAGCTCAGCCCTTATCAGTGGTATTCTAAAAGTCGTCAAGGCGCGACACTCGAGAACTCAAGTGGGTGCAGTGATATACGCGTAGTATATTTAATATTGTTCGCAGGTTTGCAGGAGGGCGCATATACGACAGCGTTCGCAAATATTGAATATCTGCAGCCCGAATAATAGTTCGCATATCGACAGCGCATAATTGTGCGAGGAGATTTTCCGCAGCGCACTTGCACAACAGCTGATCGCACATATACGCGATAAGGTGTGCATATGGCATATATCGGCGCAACAATGAAATGTATACGATAACGGTTCACGGATATATGCATGTTCGCGGATGCGATGAATTGTTGGCGGAATCGTTTCCGCGCGGTAGAATCATCAGCGCAGTATCGCAATTTTTATGATTGCACTGAATTGCTTTTATATGGCATCATACACGCATACTGCGCGATTGTCACTAAATTGCATATGGCAGCATGCGCTATGTTCGCATACTGCGCGATTGTTACTAAATTGCAGGTGGCAGCATGCGCGGTGGTCGCATACTGCGCGATGGTCACATATTTTGCAGAAGTTGATTGCAGCATGCGTGTGCCCGCATGAATCACGCTTGAAAAATATGCTGTATCATATGCTAATGAATGGCGACGACAATTCATACTTGTCATCAACAGCGCACTCGCATCAGTATACAACATACATCAGCTATTATTGCAAATCATCTCTACGCACTGTTTACAATCACTGCGTGCAATGATTTATGGCCTGTCAGCATACATACTGCTGTGAATGCATTATCATTATACTGCAGCAGATTCCAATGTTCTGATGACCACACAATACTTTTGATCATCAGCATTATACTAAGTGGCAGCACAATGATCTATGCACAACATGTGTGTGCAGATCAGCACACACACACATACAATTATTCCACTTGCAGCAATCATCAATATACAGTGCATGCACTTCTATATCATGCACACATCTTATGACTGAATGATTGCAATGTTGTAAATAGTACATACTTATTATACTTTACAGCTTGAACACGTTAACAGCTGTATTACATAGAGCACGAGCATATTTCAGTGAATGCTAATATATATATTAGAATTCATGTTGCAAAGGGTGCCTGACAATAATCATAACACCATAATTACTTTGTCGTACCCTGGTGGAGCCGAGATGCTCTCCAGGTAACACGTACATTCTATGGTGGATTATTTGAAGGAATGCTCACCTGAGCTTCATGTAAAAATTTATCATCAACTCATAATGAGATTATCATGGAATTACAACAATCCCTAAGCTATATATATCATGTTAGATATAAACAGTACGTGGTATACTGACTGTCTGCATGATTGTTAGGATATTGTGATATCCATAAAGATACTGCAAAGTGTGTGCAAACAAATACACACACACACACACACTAGTACTAATCAGCAGTACTATACACTGCACAAACACTATCATTCATTATACATTGACATTCACTGACTCAGAGTGAATATATCAATAACAATGTATACAATAATGTGGATAACATCCAGTAAACACATGTGCGTACTGGATGTCAGCGATGGCGATAGTAATGGTAACAGGATTAAACAACATGCTGTAGGGCTGGATGGAGAATATCTCCAGACCCGAAGGCAGTATCAGTGCTCAATATGCAGCTGGTAACTGCTGAGCACTGCCCATGCCATATTCACTATCGCTGGAGCAACATCAAAATCTACATTGCATATGACAGTTGATTCAGAACTGATCACTCACATGCATGTACCAACTCAGATCAGCAACCATAAATGAACTGACAAAGGTTATGGACATACACACACAAATATGGTGTTGTGTAAATACTGCTCAGATTATATCTAGCAGTGTCCAGATGTATTTGAACACAAAGATATCACTTGATATACTCGTTGTGTACATTCAAATATATCTTAGGATCTGACACAACTGTGAATCCACTTGCAGTTGATTTATCTTTATGTCACCAGAGAGTGCAATAGCCTGTATGGGTTTCAATCAGAAAAACCCATATTTCATGTTCACCATACATGTTGAATTTTTGAGATATTCACTATTGTGCCATGAAAAATATCATGTGCAAAAGTGAAGAAAGTTGCAGCATTTGTTTAGCTTGCAACTCACACACACACTGAGATGTGATATATATATATATATATATACGGCTGAAAAAGCTTTAAAATAGGTAAAAATGCTCCACGCATGATTTCAAAACGAAAAATGTGTGCCCATTTTATGTGAGATTATGATTTTATACCTATTAAGGTATCAGGAAATCATAATGACACATGTCATATCTCATGTAACACCCTAGATATTAGGTGTTGAATATATATGGGTAACGCTATTGCTATGGCAATAAATCTCTCAAAATGCTGTACGTAAAACACATTTTGAAAAATTCGGATTGATTTTTTTCGATAAAATGAATGTTTATATATCAAATGTCAATCCCTGATTTATGCAGCATGTGTAACGCCCTGTAACAACCCTAAAATTAAATGTGTGTAACAGGGGTGTAACCTACCTCCTAAAAAACACTTTACGTTTATATGGGTATTAAATGCAGTTTTGCTTAAAAAACTTTGCAAAAACGTTATGCTGCTTATTTTTTACCTGTATTAGGGTTACTGATACTAAGTAACACCCTAAACACTGTATTGAGTAACAGGGCCACTGTAACGATATATGCTCTAAAATACCAGTTTTATTTCGTAAAACTTCGTATTTGGCATTTACATATCATGCTGTTGTTGACACAAACATGATTATGTATCGGGCAACAACCCAAGAACTGTTAAGCAATAACCCTAAAACTGTATGAGCTACTTGTAAGCTATGAGCTATAAGCTGTAAGCTTTGAGCTATACGGTATTTAGGCGACTGACTGCCTACGTTACACACTTCCTCAAGGGGGAAGAAGGTGGATAGGATTACACACATATCCATTTATATTCCGATCTGGTGATTTCTGATGGATTGCTTTTGATAAAACCACTGCATCCACAAGTAACGTTGAAATATGTACAACGTTAAATCCACCATCACTAATAAAGTGTAAACTCAGATGGGAAACTATGTCCCAATGACTATAAGTTAACTATTGCTCAGCATTTACATCCTCGAGCAAGTTCGAAATGCTGAACTATATATATATCATATACCTGATACCATGCTTAATTGCATATCCTGGATCAGAAGATGATAGTTATATAATGTATATATTTCCCACCTGATACACCTTGGCACTATGGCCGTGCATAAGAGTGGGAAGGACAAGTGCATCGCAGTGAGACTGGTTAAATATAGTCCCAGTACGGAAGGCAGAATTTGGCACCCGAATAACAGTTGATAACTGTTGGTGACCAGCATGCAAAACCTTCCAAGCGTAACTCCTTTGTCCTGAGATGCAAGTGAATTGTTCATAAATGTTGATATCACATAAAAGCATTCTGATAAAAACCCTATATATTCATAAGAGTTGTCATTATCACAAATGACATGGGTTTCGAATCATCGAAATGAGTATAACTCCGATGCATTCATTAATACAGAATAGCTGTTGAGATTATTCCTCCGGCTGGATTGCAATCATTCACAATCCCTGTACATTCCGGTGACAAAATATTGCACTGGACTGATCACCACATTGGTATAATCTGTGATATAAAAGTCACCAGAGAAAGCATTGCAATCAGCACAATGCTGTCTATACTCACAATGATGGGTAACATATATTCTCAGATGTAATAAATGGAGGCACAATGTGGCCTACGTTAAAATCGCGTATGCTCGGGCACTGTATTGTGACTTGCGCTAAGATCGTGTATGCATGGACACAACATGACTCATGCCAATGACGTGGACATATTTCATGCCACGACATTACATCTGAAATTAATAAATCACTCAGAGAGAAGGTGTTGACATCAGAACCATTATACATATAGTCATGAGGATTTTAAAGAAGACATAGTCTCTCCGATATTGACAAACATGGTACATATATATATATCCATGCTCTCTGATCATATATTGATATCCCACAGCATACGATGATGGTAATAGCAAACCACTTCGCTGCTGGAGGGTAGTGTTGTATTTTATACAGCACATGCATGGGCACTATATGACCCACGCTAATGACGTGGATTCGGGCTGCATCCCAATAACTGCAATGCACCTTCGGTGCAAGGGGCTGCAACCCGAGAACTGCTATCCAGCTTCATAGAAAGCTTCCACGTCATCACAAAGAGGGCGGACCTCTGTTGTATTTGAACGGCGCTTGACAACCGCCTAGCAATACACTTCCTTGAGGGGGGAAGATGATAAGCTAGAAATACAACTAAAAACCAAATAATAATAAAGACAAATAATAAAACAATTAAGTTGCATCATTGTTTTTGTTTTGGTAAGCCTGACTGTATATAGTCAAACCATGCAGAACTCCATGAAAGTTGACACATACATCAGCCATGACATTCATATGAGCTTGATTTGAAGACTTAGACATTGTATACATCTGGTCTAGCATGTATCCAGACTATAATTGTATACTGACACGGTGCAAGCACTATATCCTCTGCCACCGATGATCATTGAAAAGGGCAACCATTCTTGATATTTCATACATATCATCTGATTGTATCATTAAAGGTGTCAAGAGTACTCAATGCAATATGCAGGCTACAGCCTGAGTACAACACCTAAAAAGGTCAAAGCCACTGAGCTGACCAATGCAGCATAAATGCTAGCTACCTTGAAGGCTATACAATAAGCCTATTGCCCTTATGTCTTGATATGTATCCGAGTATTGGCATCTCTTTGAGGTAATTATGCCTACTGAATGAGCCATACCAACCATCTTGTCTTCATTGATCATTACATATCTGATCATATCGCCATTGAGCAAAGCCTATTCTGTGAGATTATTTATCACGAGGCATTTCATTAGTGCACAATAAACAATTGAAGTGCAACAAAGATCATCAGCTCTACATCATACCAAAAGGTTGAGTTGTTGTCATAAGTATTGATTTTTCAGACACCATTTCTCAGAGGTCTATTCATCATGAAAGACAGAGTCTGTGCAATCATGGCAATTCAGCCTCCGACATAGCTGACATAGCTATTTAGCTTATGACCCAACCGTTGTTAAGCAGCCTCCACGCTATATGTCTAAAAAAATAGCAAGCAATCTCTTCGGTCATTCTTGGGCAAAGAGCAACCAAGCTCAGCCAATTCAGGATGTTTTTCCCGAAACTCTTCAAGAGTTACTCATGTTTTCCATATGTCATGTGAAACAGCCAATATACCACTCTATGAAGGGAGTCATCTCCTTCAGTGAGGGAAAGTGGTTATGCTGTAAAGTTGACCAATCTGATCATCACAAAAGTGACAGATTTGAAAAAATCGATTGAAACTTGTATTGAAAATGACTATTCCTTAAGATAAGGTATTGCACCTAAGGGAATAAAGGTTTCATCCTCTGAAATAGGAAAGGAGTTTTTCATTGACTCTAGTTCCTGAATCCAGAATTACATAGAAAATATATTATATCCTGTACATATACAAGTACATTAGATTCAGATTCTGAGCATACAAGTGGATTTGAATGCACTCAGGTATGTACTGAGTTGCAACTGTCCAAAGTTTTCATTCTGACATCACTATCTTATTGTGGAATAGCATATAATGGTATAAAACATCCACATATAGATTGACATCATACTTGTGGTTCATATCATTCTGGCACATAAGACACGCATGCTTCATTGAGGAATCATGACTCTCTGAAAGTTCATTCTGGAATTTTAAAATTTGTTGCCTCGACCATTAGGCCACGAAGTTTTGGGAAAAGCCAGACCACCGCAATCTGCAGCTGGTCTCCAAGCACAGTTCATCCTCATTCTAGAAAGTGACAGAAGTTTTTTTTTAGTCATAAAACAAGTCACAATTCTATCGGATTGAAATGACACATTTATCATTCATACTTCTTTATCATAACAAGTCTCTGCATAGTGTTTGCCCAAAAATAAAATGGGCACCATTGAGATAAGTGATCATGTGCTGAGGAATATACACATATCATTAGGCAATGCCATGTTCTATTCATAAAGAAATGACATGTCAGCCATCCATCAACTACGAAAATACAACTCGTAGTAAGTTGTTGTCATTAAGACACTTCTTGATTGACTTTCCATTAGCTTCGATACCAAAGTTAACTTCGGTACTGATTTCTTTGTTCATCATGACAATCATTATCCAGAACCATTGTCTAAGTTGGGTACACTATCGTGACCCTGAACTGACAAAGTATGTGGGCTGCAACCCAACGACTGCATTTGACATCATCTGGCATTTGCCACATTCAAAATCGTCAGGCATATTGCCAATATGACGTACAGAGAATCAATGTTCAGATTGACATTGTTACCTCTAAAGCATTCGATGAGTAATCTCAGTCTAATTCTCTATCAAACCATTTTTCACATAACATAATGATTGAATAACATCCTCCATCACCATCTGATTGGTTTGATACATCTCTTTTTGCGAGGGGGAGGAAGAGTATAGATTCATTCATTTTCATACAGCTGCCACACCTTACATCATTGTGATTTTGCTTGGAAAATTAAAGATCTTATCAAAAGTTCCAGCATCTGTGTATAGCAGCCATAAAATTGATGACATGATACATCATGCCGATTGAAACATCAAATGAAGTCTTATTTGACTTACTAACACATGAAGCTCATTATGAAGAAGAAATCATAGATGCATATTTCTCCGGCTCTATCATATTATATGAAGGGCAATGATACTGGAAAACGATGGTTTTTCAAAGGTGAATAAGCCATATTGTAAGCTTACGACCATCACTTTGACGTCAACAGCCTGAGATGCTGAGTGTCGAAATTCAAGAGTTGAAGGATTCGTTGAATCAACCTTGATACATGTGTTTTGATTGATAAATTGTTGATCCATGGTTTTTCCCCAAATCTAGAAAAGCTGGCACACAAGTTGTTGCCAATGTCTTGAGGAAAGCATCTGAGCAAAGGATTGCTAGTTGTGCCATCAGGCATCGAATTCCATAACAGCAAAGCCGAGTGAGTACTCGCCACTCTAGCTATTTGCCCGTCATTCCTTCCAGGTTCATGACAAGAGACAATTCATCAAAGTCATATACCAATGCATAAATCACATGCATGGTTACGCAGTTTGTATCCGAATGCCATTCCATCAAAATTAAGCATCTTGACAGTAACACTGGCCAACCAAAAGCCTTCCTGTCTTCGGATATCTTGAGCATTCTCATTTCCAACTCTTTGGACTAGGAAGCATCATGACTGTGCCTCGCCAGGACGCTAATCCTCAAAGCCGCACACTTGAGGCGAGCCTTATGAGACAGTGACCTTTGGCTTGTGGGGCGTCAAACCCTTATCAAATCCTGAACACTTGTTAACACCTGGATAAATTTATCATGATGCAACTTAAGTGGGATTATAAGTTCCATATAATCATATTGTCTACGTATGCTGAAGGCATAACTACCGCATATGGTTACAATAGGTCGCAGCTTTTATAACATTGTGGCTTCTAGGTCAAAAGCTGATAGCCGATGACTTTTGCCAATAATTGCCGACCAAATAATAATCAGACCGTGGAAACATGTACCAAGAGGTTTTCGTCCATCGGTCACATATATATATCAGGGCTGCATCCCAAGAACTGCAGGGCTGCATCCCAAGAACTGCAGGGCTGCATCCCAAGAACTGCGATGCTTCGGTGCAATGGGCTGCAACCCGAGAACTGCAGGGTTATATCCCTAACATTTTTTACCCTGCATCAAATTGATATGACGGGAGCAGGAATTGATCCTTCCTTGCTAAGGTGTAGTGAGCCTTGTATAAATCATACCCTTACACAGATACGCATATGCGGGTACCAATATCTGTGAAAAAACTGCTAATGCTACCTTTGCCAAAACCGTGGTTTGTCATCGGATTCTTGGCCAGTCATCCGAGCTACCGGAGATATCGACTGAGGTAGACGGAGTTGTGATCCTAAGTTGTGCTTGACAAACATAACTAAAGAAATTTCACATTAGTACGTGGCGAATCCATTCTCACTCATCGCGATAGATGTTCGTCAAAGCGCGCGTACCGGACCAAATATTGAGGAGTTGAGCAGACCGGGTAAAGGATTATAAGTCCAATCCCGTTAAGCAGGGCCACTCCGTTTGCATTAAAACAAGCCCCCGGTGAAATAACTCCGGAAACAAACACGGGCTCCCCGTTGCCGCCTGTGAACCTCCATAGTAGCTTCAGGAGGGGAGGAAGGGTTGGGTGCACTATATATAACTGTGGAAACATGTACCCAAGGGTTTTCGTCGATCAGTTGTATATATAAGGCCGAGAATCGTTCGATTATAAATTGTTAAATCGTGGGATCATCGATCGCAAAAGCGACGACGGCAAGCGCAAATAATCCGTAACGTAGACTTCGGATGCTTTGAATCGTCTAGCACATACATGATAACGTGTGGATCAATCAGTAATCCAGCGTAGGATTGTATCGCGAAAACGCTCTTCATTGAACCTTGGAACGTCACTCAACGATACGATTTCCGGAAAGGTGGGCTACATCCTAAGAACTGTAAGGTGAGGGACTAAAGTGGACTCAGTTCCCCCAATAACCTAAAAACACCATGAGGGACGCCTCAAATCGGTGTAAGAAGACTGGTACCAGCAAGAAGCGACAACAACAAAGACATCAAAGACATATACAAAGGTATGCCCGTTGTGAGGTCACAACTCTCTTAAGAGGGGAGATCTGTCAGGGTTATGACCGATGACATATGTGTCATACATGTCATACGTGTCATACCATGTCATGTCATGTCATGTCATATATTATTATGACATTCGACAGTATGGTCGATCATGACTGTACAGGTCGAGTCGTGTCATACATTTATGACAGTCGTCAGTACGGTCGACGATGACTGTACATGTCGCCAGATGATTATGTCACATCATCAGGCATCCCTGTCATCGAGAGTTCGTATGATTGAACTCGAAGATGACAGAGCAAAGATACATCTTGTCGATTCTTCAAGAACCATCTTTCGCTTTAGCATGCACGGAACATGCATGCGCAGCACGAACGAACTAGTCGTTTATACAATGCTGGTCGTTCAACCTACGTCTCGGGTTCACAACCCAATGGCGGTACCATCTAAGATGATGGGAGACGTAGGTACTTAAGTGAGGAAGCGTTGTGCTTCAGCAGCACTAGATTCATAGACTGCACTCACAAACCCGCACATACGTTCACTTGTGTATGCTGTTCAACTGCACAGTGATTATTGATAATATTGAATATTATAACAGGGCTTGCATAGCTCAGCCCTTATCACGCGGTGTCGCAGTGGCTAAATAAAACGTAAGTGGGGCCAAACCTGTCAGATATATAGTCGGGTGTATATATCGGATAACGGAGAATAAACCCTGAGTTAAGGGTTTCGATATCAGAACGGTAAAAGTCTCAGATTGATAAAAGAGGTACACATAAATACTAACGGGTGTTTCCCGTCTACTGGTGACGGTCACCCAGCCTACTATAGGAAGTGACAAGTGACATATTTTGACTGTCGGTGTGTCACATCCAGCAACATATGCATAAGTAAACTGAAAAATAGAAGCAGCCAAACACTTCCGAAATCCCTGCATCGTTCCGCCCATGAGGCGAAGCGAAGGACCGTTGAGAAAATTATGAGCAGTAAATGTTGGTGCGCAGCTCTTTATCCTTGAGCTAGTCAACGCCAACGACAATCGTATCCGCGATATCGATGGAAGATAAATAGATGATGGAATAAATAATCCTGGAAATTAAATTCACGATGACACGCGAGACGATGCGATGCGAGACGATATGACCGTCACGCTGGTTCAGAATTTTTCCGGGATTGAGACGGAAACGACGTGTGAATTCCAGCGCGTATAACCCTTCCCATACGTAAATTACAGGATTAAAATCGGAGATAAATTGCCGTATGTCATGTCATGTCACACACGACTACGGTACAAGTGTCACTGTGTACTGATGAACTGAATGCAACTCGAACGCGACGAACTCGCGCTCGCGTCGGACCTCTCCCGTCCAGCTCCCGCTCCCGTGCGGTGGACCCGCTCTCGCTGCACTGAATTTATCAGAACCGAGATGGCGTGATGAACTCATGTGAACGACAGAAGCGAGAAGGCGAAGGTCACTGGTCAGGTCTTCCTGAATCCAGTTGACGATCATAGCACCCCAGCAGTGTTTTTAGCTCGACAGCGCAGTTGATAACGCGCAAAGTGGAGACTAGAAGGAGTAGTAGGCAGGTAGATGGTCTGCCGTCGGTGAGTCGAACAGGGACACAATCAGTTTGGTATCGCACGAAACGCATCACTCGCAGTTTGGATTAAACTACGTTGAACTCGTGAATCACTCCACCTTGTCGTACTGAACAGGTTCAAATTGAGAAGGTTTATATGGGGGCGAAGAATAAACTCCGAAATCAATAGAACAGCGAATAGATATCGCCCAAGCAAACGCAACATCGAAGGGCAAGATTATGACTGACGTACTCTGAGAGAATATAATTCATTTGTTGCCGGAGACGCTATTCCTTGGTCTGGAAAACCCTTTCCCTGTCGGCACGATTTTATAGCTGAGAAAAGCTCCCTCAAGCGCCCTCCAAAAAATAAGATGGTGAAGCAACGAACGTATTCTAAGAAGTTGAAGCATTTTTTGACAGCAGTTTCAGGAATGGGGTTCCTCCGGTTTAGTGCCTCGCGTGAGATTGTGTATATCATTTTTGGTACATTACTTTCCACCTCGGCCGTCCTGACAGTAATAGGCATACTCGGTGCTTCATCAAAAGAGAATCTATTGCAAATAGCCTCTTGGTCCACGGTTACTGTTGATTCACCAGAGTTGACACACTTGTTTATTGGGCTCCAAGGGGTCGTCAGCCGTTCCAGCCTCGAGACCGAATATGTGTCTTTGGATTCCTCCACCTCTTGTCCAGGCGGCAATTATTGTGGGTGAGCGAACGCAATGCTTTTTTGTTCAATTGTGAAACATGCATATGCAGTGCTGCAAATTGCAAACACATGCTTGCGCATTCTGCAGGACTTGCGTTGTGTTCACTGACAGGCATTGGTGGCCAGGGACTGCAAGGATGCTGGTGCTGGTGCTCTGCCGCTTGTCGTGCTGACTTTCTTATGCCTACCGCCCGCCGCGTTCGTGTCACAAAAACGGAGCCGCGTCTTCTTGGACAGTGCCTGGCTAAAGTTGGGTTCCATGGCGCTCTCCTTGCCCGCCGCCATATTTCCGCTCATCGCGCTGACCAGCTTCGCGAGCGGCTGCCACAAATCCCTTCCAGACACATACTCGTATCTTCAATTTGAATACACGACCAGTCGTTCCTTCGGCCCAGCTATGGTAGCGCACATACTGGTCTTCATATGTAACTTTGCGATGGCCTCCATACACACGGTGCATGCCATGCCCGAGTCAGGATGAGCTGGTGACTGCTCGACAGCAACTTGAGTTGCTGTCCGCGCCTCCAGTCATCAAGGAAGGAGAGCTGACGCCTGTATACATCGAAACCAAAATCCCACCGGTGAAGGGCGGCGGCGTAGTGGAAGAGTTAGCCGTACAAGGAGTGCAAGCAGAGCCTGCTGACGACCCAGCATCACCTGATGCACAACAGTCCCTCTTGCCTTCTTGACATGGTTTTGGATATGTTCGAGTCAAAATCCTTGGAGGGTTCTGCCAAAGTGGTTGCCGAGGGCAGGAAAGCCCGCGATCAACATACTCACAAATACTCGCGATCAACAAACTCACAAATACTCCGTGCTCCGTTCTCTTGTACCCTCTTAATGCTTTCACCCTCAAAATGACAATATCTAAGTTCGAAAGAGTTGCGCGGAATCGCGTTGGTGTACCAACGCGATGTTGAATTTTGGTGTAGCTCTAATCACATGTGGCAGTGGTTTCAAGCGCCTTGCTGTGTTTCTCAAAAGCACCTTCGCGACTTCCAGGTGTAAACCTCATGCCTCTGCTTGGACACAGTATCCAGGACCGAGCCGCGGTCATCTTTTCCGTCTGTCCACGTATGTCATATAACATGAAAAAGAGTGGCAGGATCTATAGGGTAGCCCAGGACGCTGCTGCACGACTTGAGGTCTCGAGCAACTATCCTATCTCAATCCCACGAAGCCTCACGAGGCCTGCTGAATGGTAAGAACATCGGAGTCGTCTTGAAGGCTGAGAACCCTACCAGAGAACACGAGGGCCTCCCTGTACATCCGATGAATGCTCCCAACCCCGGTGGATTTAGAGACCTGCTGATACTGGGACTTGCGCCACACACATGTCTCACCTCCTGAGCACCTTCGGAATGAACACTACCGAGACCTGTTATGGGGCTAACTAGTTGACTTTGAAGCGTGGCCTACATATGCATTGGCCAGTAGTGATAGACAAAAGGTTGATGTCATGGAGAGCACTTTGGTGCCTCCATACATATTTGTTCCACTGGATGTCTAACCCAACAGTACCTGTTGTGCATATTGTTTGTTAGGCACCATGGGTATTATGGCTTGAGGATTTGGGAACCTAGGACTAGTGGGGTGGACGCTAAAGTTCACTTGCACTGAAGGTCGGGTTTCCCTTGTGATTGACTTTCAACTTTCCCTTCGCTGGGTCAAGGCAACACCATGGTCGCCTTCCATGGTAGACCTGCAGTGCACTTTGAATGGGAGGCCAAAACTGGGATTTTTGGTAAGGATATGTACGCAGTATCTTGTAATCGCCCATAATCTCCACCCTTGTCATATCCCTGGTATGACAAGGTATGAGGTATGCTGCAGGATTTCATCATATCATGAAACGGGGCTATGCCTTGGTTTGCAGTGTAGTTCCATCAACAGCTCGTAAGCTCTGGTCTCAGCCAGAGTTGGCAAGACCCAGGGTAGCGTCGCAGACTTTGAATTTCATAAGGTTGTGGTGGATAGCATAAATGATTATGATATATTGAATATTAATATTGTGAAGGTAATAACGAACGCATGTCATATATGTCTACGACATTCCGAATCACCAGCAGTTTACTATTAATATACGTAATAAATAGCTTAGGCTGTTTTGCCGGCGCGTCAGCGCACGGTGGCGATCTGCACCGTCGCATCAGCGAACGGCGAAGATGTCTACGATGATCGTCTGGCATCAACGCAGTTAATCGCCTCTTTCAATCGCGAGTCACATTGTTAAATCATAGGACATTGATTTTTGGGGAAAATGCTTATATATGGAACTTTTGAGGCATTTTTTAAAGCGAAGAGACTTGTGCTTCAGCCCACAAAGAGTGAAGGGTCTTTAGGCTTTTTCCCCAAATCCATCTGTTGCAGAGCCGAATGCTCGAAATTCAACGTCCTATCAATGGATACGCTGAAATATATGCAGGGTAGTATATTCTGCACAATCATATTTCATAAGTATCACGGTATCGCGTCATCACTTTGTGGCTCGTGAAGAGTGGGAGGCCACTCACATTGCCTGAGAGGGACACCCACTATCGACATATTTTTGAGGAGATTTTCCGAGGCAGCTATGCACCTCCCTCGTACCAACAAGTGTTGGGCAATATGTGTTCCTTGTCTGCAGAAGGTCAGGCGAACATCGCGTCCGCCAAGGCGAGCTTGCTTGAGGAGGGCATCCTCCCCAGTATCGCTGGCGATATCTGGTCCGAAGGCGGGATCTCCATCTTTGGCATACTCGCATATCATATGGACAGAGACTTCAATATCAATGAGCTCCTGGTTGGCGCGCTCTTCCCTTTTCAGCAGTTCGGCATACTGGGTTTCAGTTGGAGGTGGCGACCAAGCGTGCTTGTGCTAGCGTAGGCATCGGCACTTTCGTGGAAGGAGATGATAGTGGCGGTGAGGACACATCTGGAAGCATCGAGGACACAGTCGTGGAGAAGGTGCACTGCACCGTTTCAGATAACGCTGAGAAATCGTCAACGGCTGGAATTGCTTCGACGGTCACGAATGCGTCGACCATACGTTGGCGTTGATTGTGAAGGAGTACCTCGCGCATCCACCAGTGAAGCGGGTGTTCTCCAAGTTACGTGGTATGACTGGGCACTTCAACCACTCAGTGATTGGTTGCAAACTGCTCTACGACATACAGAAGCGGTGCGGATTGAGGGAGTGCAAACCCCCTCAAGACAATGACACACGCACTGATTGGGGCGGAGCGTGCAAGCTCGCCACGTGGTACAAGGAGTTCAAGGTACGTTTGCTATGTGCATGCTTGTTGCATGGACGGCCGTGAGAGGCTTTATTTTTTGTCGCACCTGTTATGTGAACATCGGAACGGGTGCAACGAAGAACATAATGATGCACGTTGTATAAACATGGGGGGGTTATTGGCTTGGTGTTTTCCCATAGGCGGCGATCCTGATGTACGACGTTGAGCAACCGACGAAAGCTTCTACGGCGATGCCGAACCAAGACGGCAGCGTGTACAAGGACCAGCAGTTGCTCTTAAGTGAATGGGATATTGTCAGTGAGAGCGTGTATATTTTGACATATTTTTCCTCCGCGACCGATCTTTTGCAGGGCACCAAGTACCCAACGGTCAACCTAGTGCTACCCATTGTGGGTAAACTAGCACATGCGGCCGACATCACTACACGTTTGAAATATGAGGGAAAGGCGGTGGAGATGGAGAATGTAGACGTGCTCGACGCACGTGAGCTTTTGCACGACGGCATTTCTAGAAGATACTTCTCGGACTTGATGGATTGTAAGCTGGAGGACTTTTGTGTCGCCACCTTTTTAGATCCACGTTACAAGAGCTTCAACTTCAAGAATGCTACGAAGTGGATGCGAGGTGAGTGACAAGAAGCAAGAAATATATATGTTACGGTACAAGCGCGCCGCGCGCATATGCGTGCCGATTTTCAGTACAAGCGCGCCAGGCGCGCTTGTACCAGTACAAGCGCGCCTAGCGCGCTTGTACTGGTCGTGAACGTTGCATGGTGGTACAAGCACGCACCCGGTATGAGCGCGCCAGATTTTACAGTTACACCACATATTGTTACGATCCGCATAGGGGGTTGCCGGCAGTGCTGCAGTCTCATAAATTCGCGGACTATTCGGCGGCTGTGTGGATATTATGGCTTTGGCCAGAGCCAGTATCCTGGTATTTTCAAAAGCGACTAAATTATTTCGACCTTCAAATGTTTTCAATGTTTCGAACCTCGCAAGGCCGTGTCAAACGCTACGTTTCCCCACGTCAACCGATTCTGGCAATGTCTCTTACATGCCCCTTGGTATCGCAGCGGGTGTGCTCCTTTCTACGCCTACCGCATTTTGTGCTAGTGGAGATGGCGACACGTCAAAGGATGCTGCGGACACTCATGTTACAAGCGCGTTTACTCAAGCGCACAAAGACTTCAAGAGCAAACCGGAGTTCGTTTCATATATCACAGAGCAAATGCTTTCCAAAACCCCACATCAACAAGCGCACGCTCTACTCTTTAGCGACGAATATTATGCGCGTTGCAAGGAAGCTTGCGAAGGGAAACTAGACAAGCATGACAGGCTAGTGCGCACTATGCGCAACAAGCATTACTCAGTTCCAGACACAGGTCCCTTCAAGGGTAGGCTCTGTAAGCAGGAGCGTGAAGGACTCGTCGCAGTGGTTCCCTTCAGCTTGATCGAATATACCATTTGGTATAAGCATATTGGTGAGAAGGGCCACTTGAGGGGGCGAGAGCGAACGTTCAAGGCGCTACGCGAGAACTATTTGGGCATCCCTTGCAAGTGGATTGACCGATACAAAAGTCTGTGTGAGCACTGTCAGCAAGATCAACGTAGGAAAGCAGATTCGCGTATCAAGGCTATCCAGGTCAATTTGGTTTGGGAGCGACACCAAGCTGACCTCATCGATCTTCGTAAGTTTGCGTGCAGCTTCGAAGGTAGAACGTACAAGTGGCTCCTTCACTTGAAGGACCACCATTCTCGTTTCAGTTTCTTAGTCGCCTTGGAAAAGAAGGAGGCCAGAGGAGTTCTCAACGCAATAATGGATATCTATGCAGTTTTTGGACCTCCTTGTATTTTTCAGACAGACAATGGGAGGGAGTTCACGGCGGAGGCTCTGCGTGCTGCGTTCAAGGAACGTTGGCCTGCTATTCAGCTGCTGAATGGTCGCGCACGCCACCCCCAGTCTCAAGGATCTGTGGAGAGATCGAACGCTGTTGTTGAGGAGTACATACGTATCATGATGCGCGACCACCCTGAACTCCCATGGGCTAACCCTCAAGCGCTGACGAGCATTGCGTGGGCGATGAACACGACGTTCAGCGTTCCTTTGCAAATGTCGCCATACAAATGTCTTTTTGGTTACGCACCTCGTTTGCAGGAATCTGATGCTGGTTTGTGCTTGGACGCTGCAAACGAGGCGGCAGCAATGTTTTATCGTGAAGGGATTGAGGGTGAGCCTGCGACAACTGACAATGTAGCTGACCAACAGCCTGAAAGAGACGCAGATATCAGAACACCGCCAGCAGCTTCGGCCGCAGCACCGGCTGCAGATTCAGATGAACGTGAGTCGCCACTAGTGGGTGGCTTCACCACGAAGGAAGATTGTCTGAAAGCTGTAAATGGGCTCGCTAGTGACACTAGGTTGACACATAGTGCCGCAGACCTAAACGTGGACCTTTGTCTCTGGGAGAATGAGCACGGAGATTTGAACTATTATCCGTGCACGGTGGTGGGGTACGCGGACGGACAGCATACTCTTTTGTACTGGAAAGATAGCCAAGATCGGAACGGTACGTCTCGGTGGACCGGTGCCATGGAAGATGAGGCTTACAGCATCTTCGTGCAGCAGTCCAGTGAGGGACAGACACCTGAGCGGCACAAACGGACACGTGCTGCAGCAAGATCCGCAAACGAGACTAGCCGTGTAAAGATTGCGAAGGTCTGTCACCAGGGTGCCGAGAAGAAAGATTATAAGCTTGGAGATCTGGTTGGGGTGCACGTGCCAACCTTTGATACAAACGGACTTGATGATAAGTTTGTGCTTGGTGTAATTTGTGACATCCCCCGTGTTAAGGTAGCATAATGATTCGGGAATAGAAAAGTGCAAAATGGGGAATAGAAATTTCAATCTGTTTTTGGGGAATAGGTTTGTGACACATGCATATGCGTCTAAAATTTTGCGTTTAAATTTTTAATAATGCGTTTAAATTTTTTTCCCCCCACCCATCTGTTCACTTTCGTTTTGCAAACATGAGGAAGCCTCCGAAAAAGTACACTAGGCTGTGCCTTTCTTGCGACAACGGCGGGTATCGTTGTACTGTGGAACACACTGATGGTATGCATTTTATTGTCCTCTATTCAAGAAAGAGGACAGGGTAAAAGATTCTCCATCAAAAATGAAAGGTGCGTTGCCCTTGCTTTCCACGGTTTCCTTGTACAGTTGACTACATAATAAGTGTTAGGAACAACTTTGTTTGCGCAAGCAAGATTACGGGGCTTTCATTGAACCAGATACGGGGCTTTCGTTGAACCAGGTACGGGGCTTTCATTGAACTAGATACAGGGCTTTCGTTGAACCAGATACGTGGCTTTCGTTGAACCGGATATGGGGCTTTCAGTGAACCGGATACGTAATTCTACGCGAGTTCCTGACCACGATACCGAGTGTGCAGGCAATTCTGCTCAAATTAGAATGGGTTGGAAGCAAGATCCGTTCGGAATCTAGGATGCTTGACGGTTCTTGTGAGGGGGGTAATCATGGGCGTGATTCGAGCCAGCCAACTCGACTCACGCCCAACAGGGACGCATCCTGCACAGCATGAACATATCACGCATATCATATAAGCATAATAAACACATACTGACCGTTTGGCAGTGCAATTTCACCTCTAGCGGAAACGCGGATGTCAACCGCGTCCACGTTTCCGCTAGGCGTTTCTTCCCTCATTCGCGCGCTCGTTTGCAAGAGAGCCTGGGCAACGGATGAGGGAAGCGTTAGCAAAAATAGTATTTCGTATGCGTTGTTTTCCCTAAACAGGCAGCCCTTCAGCACCTCCTGGTATCTTCCAGCAGTGCACTGACTGGGGCTTTTCTTGGGACCTACCACTTGAACAAGGATTCTGACTAAAAAACACTAAAAATTCCTAAAGTTCCCTAAAAATTCATTGAAGCCCCTAAAAGCCCCTAAATCCTGGGTAAATAGGATTTAGGGGCTTTTAGGGGCTGGTTTGCCCTGTGGAAACCGCTGAAGTCTGAAAATGATGGCGAGAATCTAACATCGAGAGCCTAAAAAGTGTGTATAAATTTTGAGAGGGCCTAAGCGAGTAGGGAACGCTGAATATAATTTCTGAGAAAGCCATGCCGAGGGGTATAAATTGCGAGAACGTCTTTGAACGCGTACTTGTCGCGACAATATGACAATATGACTGATGACAAGAGGAAAGGTTACTTACATTCGAACGGTTTTTCGGAAATTTGGCAGTCTTCGCTCTAAGGAAGAAGAGTTTGACCTGGGAGAGTTTGAAAACTCTTCTTCCTACGGGATATTTTAATTATTTTTAAAATTATGGATAACCTACAAAAGCGTCAGAAACTCGAGCAGGTTAGTCTTTTTTTTTCTTCTAAGAAGGGACCGGATAGCTCACGCGCGTACGTATTGCGTGTTGACTGGGTGGGGAATTGCTCGCTCTTTGATTTGGTAAGTTTGTTTTCACGTTTTTTGAGAATCCTTGCTTTATGGCTTTGGGGCAGGGAAACACGATAAGGCCCTACCATTTTAGAAAACGTTAGTACGTGCACTAACGGTGAGTTAGTGTGTCTTAACGTCATACTAGCGCATACTAACGCCGCTTACTTTTAGTACGCGTACTAACGACGTACTAACGCGATGCGTTAGTACACAATGTGCGTTAGTATGATTGAATGTGGGAGTTGGTGGACTCGTGGTGTGGTGCGTAGTGGGTCACGGATGGGGTCCAAATGCACTTCAATGATGTTCTAAGGCGATTGGATGGCGAACTGGACATTGGTTAAGGGGGTATGACGCTGTTTGAAGAAGCCGATATGTGGGCTAAATTCCTTTGGGAATGTGCTACGTTAGCATGTCGTTAGTATGTCGTTAGTACACTAGACCAATCACACGTTAGCGTGTTAACGGCGTACTAACTCCCACTCTTCTTAAGTGTGGGAGTTGGTGGACTCGTGGCGTTGTGCGTAGTGGGTCATGGATGGGGTCCAAATGCACTTCAGTGATGATCTAAGGCGATTGGATGGCGAACTGGACATTGGTTAAGGGGGTATGACGCGGTTTGAAGAAGCCGGTATTGGGGCTAAATTCCTTTGGGAATGTGCTACGTTAGCATGTCGTTAGTATGTCGTTAGTACACTATACCAATCACACGTTAGCGTATTAACGGCGTACTAACTCCCACTCCCCTTAAGTGTGGGAGTTGGTGGACTCGTGGCGTGGTGCGTAGTGGGTCACGGATGGGGTCCAAATGCACTTCAATGATGTTCTAAGGCGATTGGATGGCGAACTGGACATTGGTTAAGGGGGTATGACGCGGTTTGAAGAAGCCGATATTGGGGCTAAATTCCTTTGGGAATGTGCTACGTTAGCATGTCGTTAGTATGTCGTTAGTACACTAGACCAATCACACGTTAGCGTGTTAACGGCGTACTAACTCCCACTCTCCTTAAGTGTGGGAGTTGGTGGACTCGTGGCGTGGTGCGTAGTGGGTCATGGATGGTGTCCAAATGCACTTCAGTGATGATCTAAGGTGATTGGATGGCGAACTGGACATTGGTTAAGGGGGTATAACGTTGTTTGAAGAAGCCGATATTGGGGCTAAATTCCTTTGGGAATGTGCTACGTTAGCATGTCGTTAGTATGTCGTCAGTACACTAGACCAATCACACGTTAGCGTGTTAACGGCGTACTAACTCCCACTCCCCTTAAGTGTGGGAGTTGGTGGACATGTGGCGTGGTGCGTAGTGAGCCATGGCTGGGGTCCAAATGCACTTCAGTGATGTTCTAAGGTGACTGGATGGCGAACTGGACATTGGTTAAGGGGGTATGACGCTGTTTGAAGAAGCTGATATGGCTGAGCTCCTTTGGGAATGTGCTACGTTAGCATGTCGTTAGTATGCCATTTAGTACACTCGACCAATCAGACGTTAATGTGTTAAACATATATTATCTAACATGTTAAACGTGTACTAACCACGGTATACGTGCGTAAACTACGCAACCACTGCACATGCCGGGTGTTCCACTAAATCACACGACGCAAGATGCCGAGGGACTGTCCACGGCCTAGAATCCCGTCGACCGAAACATGAGTTCAGTCCTCATTGTCGTCCTAGTCGTCGTCGTAGTCAAGTGGTGGCTTTAGGCATTCAAAAAAGTCAGCCGTGGGGTCAAGAATGACCGCGATCTCCATGCACGGATGTGGTACGTATAACGACGACCTGCTGTTCAACTTTGTTGGCTAAGATGAAATGCTCGGAGTTCTTCTCAAAAGCCGTTGGGTCACGGTGCGGGTTGAAGGTGTACACCGTCTTAGCCAAATCGTCCGGCCCGAGAATCGAGTTCCTCCTACGATAGGCCTTGATTTGTTCTTCGGTTGGCTTTGTCAGCCAGTTGACTTTCAATAAGGTGTACAACCGTCCCGCGATCTCCACCCGCAGAATGTTTGTAATGCGGTTGTGCCGGCATACCGCCACCATTTTTGATACGCAGTTAGCTGGAACATAGTGCATTAATTAAGTAAAGTAGCTGCCACGTTAGTAGTGTACTGTTAGTTACCGAATATCGCACTAAGTGTACACTACCGTATCGACATAGGGCACAGATAACGTGTTTCACTGGTTTCTTGAGAGACATGCATATCACGAGGTATATGGATAAAGGCATGACTCGCCCGTCATATATCGTCGTCACCGTGGTTGCCGCCCACTCGGATACTCGAAGCTTCTTTGTGCTCCCCTCATATTCATGACCCAACCGGAAACCTTCGGGAACAGGTTGACAAGGTGGTGGTGGAGAAACAAGTGCGTGGGGGGCGGGGTTACGAATGGCTCTGCGGGCTAGTGGTGGGACGGGCAGTGCTGCTGTCAAGGCGCTGGGGGCCGGCCCCGGACCTACGGGCGTCCCGAAAATTGACCTTGGGCCTATCGCGGCCCTACGAGCAATTCTCCTCCGGACCTATGGGCCT
>LGRX02009725.1:0-29632 GCA_001247695.2 Cymbomonas tetramitiformis | reverse complement strand
CACACAGTGACGGGTGCTCGGAATGTGATAGCATAAACTGGCTAGACAGACATACGGACTGTCTAAACAGGGAAGGCTAACGTGACGGTGGCACGGTCACGGGTGACACATGCCACACACAGTGAGGGGTGACGCAAGGAGAAGCAGGCCCCCATACAGTGGGGGGGGAATCGGCTTCCCCGTGAATTATATTTAATAAGATTTGATTTATTTCATTAATGTGTGTGGGAGGGGGGATAAATTAAATCAACTATGGAGTGGGGGGGGGTGGAGGTGTTTTTATTATTATTTCCGGCAACGGAAAAAATCGATAGGCACGATTTACCGCCGATTTCACGAAGAGTGTGATATATATATAGTGAGATATATATTCACAGCTCGGGAAACAATCAGGAACTGGTGAAACGGCTAAGACAATTTGATAACACAATTACTCAGGGTTCTGTGTGTGTCGGATTGTCTGTCGGAGAGCACGTGACAGACTGCAAGTGACACTCGCAGTGAGGGGTGACACAGAAAGGGGGTTGACTGTCAGTGACACAAAGTCACCCCCTTCATGACGATTAATCGATAAAACAATATCGGGCGTCAATACCCGACTTTTATGTCCATGGATCCGTCCGGCTCCTCCCCCACCCCCTGCGCGGCTATCGACATATCCAACCTCCCCCCCCTCCCCACCTTCCCCCCACCATATCGCCCTCGTCTCCATACCAGACAGTATGTTATAAGTACAAATATTAATATAATACTTGTGTATATTATGACGTACAGTAAATATATTAGATTCCGTAATTTCTTTATATAATTATATGATTATACGATTATATGCTTTAAACAATAATACAATAATATAATTGTATGCTTTAAAATATAGAATGGACTTTTCACGTTTTCAGTGAAGATGGCATGGGACCTGTGGTAAATTCCATATTTAAATACATGGGAAAACTGTAGAAAACGACAGATTTTGTACAAAGCGACATATGAATTTCCGTGAGGTAACAGTTTTCCCGCGAGCGACAACGCGTGACGACTGACGTGGCGTGAGGAAGCGATTTCGCCAGAAATCGCCGGCGACACGAGCGTGGCAACGCTTGCGTCACGCCTTGATGAGGTCAGGTCGCGATTTCAGGTCACCATGACGCGATCAGGCCATGACATCCTTCCCACCTGGTGTTGGATAGGCTTTATCAGCCTTCATAGGCAGCTATTATGTCTGCTGCATTGGTCAGCTCTGTGGCTTTGACCCAGGTGTCATGCTCAGGGCCGTAGCCTGCATATCGCACTAAGTAGTACTTGACACCTCTAGTGAACTTATCCGAGAGTATATGTGATATCTCAAACAGTGGTTGCCCTTCTTCGGTGATCATCTGTGGCAGAGGCAAAGGTGCTTGGATCGAGTCATTGTACAGCTCTAATCTGGATACAGGCTGTACCGGATGAATACGGATATCGAGGTCTCCGAAATCTAACTCGTATGCACGCCCATGGCTAAGCACTTTGGAAATGGTGAACGGCCCAATATATGGCTGCTTAAAGTGTCTGCCTGCTTCTGTCAAACCAGTCCATTGAATAAACTCGGTCCGTAAAAGAACTTTCTGCCCAACTGCATATTGCCGAGGCATGTGAGTCTTATTGAATCTGGCTTGGCTAATTTCTGCTGCTCGGGAAATGTTGTCTACCGCGTTGGCATGTACAGCCGAGTACTGGTCAAAATGATCTCGAATAGCTCTTTGTATTGGAACAGGAGCTTCTGGCGGAATAGTGATTACCAGATCATGAGGCGAAAGTGGTTGCGCCATCGAGTCGAGATAGAATGGTGAATAACCAGTTGATGCAGAAACTGTGTTGTTAATTGCAAACTCAACCAGAGGCAACTTGTCCTCCCACGAATTGGCTGAAGTATCGTTGCAACAACACCTGTGGATGAAAAAATACCACCTAATCAGTTTATAAACCAGAGGATGGTGAAATCGAATCATGAATCAACAATTTGAAAAGTACCTGAGGATATCCTCGATGAAGGCATGGCTCCTCTCATTGGCTGCATTCGACTGTGGATGGTGTGAAGACGTCATGGACAATCTCGTACCAGTAGATTTCCACAGTGTCTGCCAGAATGTAGAGGTGAATCTGGGGTCTCGATCTGAGATGATGTTCCTCGGAAGACCATGGAGCTTGAAGATATGCTGCATATATATAGAAGCAGTACGCTGAGCTGTCCAGGTCATGCTGAAGGGAATGAGATGACAGCGATGAGAGAATTGGCACATTACCACAAATATACTGTCGTGCCCATTAGTGGTGATAGGCAGGTCAGTACTCCAGTCAAGAGATACATCTAACCATTTTGTCTTAGGCACATAATATCGTATATGTGCCTGACCATAAGGCTTGTGTCGTCTCGTTTTCTGGCGTTGACAAACGGGGCACTCCCGAATGTACTGGATGGCTGCCGTTGTCATTCCTGGCCAATAATACCGGCTACGCAGAAGATGAAGCATGCGATTTTTGCCTACATGACCAGAAATAGTGACTGAGTGGCACTCATGAAGGAGAATGTGGCGAAGCTGTGTGATCTCACCGTCATCTGTGGGGACTTTAGCTGTTGGTGGAATGTACAGCTGTCTGCCATATATGGTCTTACGATAGATCAACCCCTGAATGAGCTCGAAGCTGTAGCTGCTGACTGACTGTGATGAAGTCGATGATGTCAGCTTAGCCAAAATAGTCTGTGTAAATGTATCACGATCATATTCGGATATAATGATGTCGTGTAGCTGATGAGCTGATGAAGAAGATATAAGAGCAATGAATGTAGGATCTGCAGATGGCATGACTTCGCTGATGTCTATGTGTTGAAGACAATCAGTGAGTTCAAAAAGTGCAGAGATACGAGTGAGTGCGTCTGCAACCTTATTCTTATCGCCAGCAATATGCTCTATACGGAAGTTGTACTCGGAGAGCTCATCCAACCACCTTGCCTGTTTGGGGCTCAGTGTGGATTTGGACTGGAAATAAACCAGTGGCTGATGATCTGAGCGTACAATAGTCTCAGGAGCTCCCAACAAGATGTGGCGAAAGAATCGGAAGCCCTCCACAATGGCAAATAGCTCGATCTCAGGAATAGGCCAACGTCTCTGTGTATCGGATAGAGTGACGCTGTGATAGCCACATGGCTTCATACCTTTTCCTTGATCCTGGAGTATCACTTGACCAACGCGTGTGTGCCTGATCCATCGACTTCCATAATAGATGGCAGTTTCTGATCTGGAAGCTGTAGTACTGGAGCGTTACAGATGGCACTTTTGAGGTTATCAAATGCCTGCTGCTGCTCAGATTCCCAAACAAACTCTGCATTATAATCTTTAAGGAGACGATTGAGCGGCTCGGCAATCTTGGAGAACTTTGGTATGAATCTCCTGAATTGACCGACCATGCCTGTCAGGGTCATGACCGATGACATATGTGTCATACATGTCATACGTGTCATACCTGTCAGACATGTCATACCATGTCATGTCATGTCGGTCGTGTCATATATTATTATGACAGTCGGTCGTGTCATATATTATTATGACAGTCGGTCGAGTCATATATTATTATGACGGTCGTCAGTACGGTCGACCATGACTGTACCTGTCGTCAGATGATAATGTCACATCATCTGTCATTATTCAAGGAAAGACTTGAATGACCCTGTCATCGAGAGTTCGTATGTCGAACTCGAAGATGGCAAAGCAAGATACATCTTGAACATCAAGAACCATCTTGGCTTTAAGCATGTGCGGAACACGCATGCACAGTATGAACGAACTATTCGTTATCACAATACTGGTCGTTCAACCTACGATACGTCTCGGGTTCACAACCCAATGGCGGTACTATCTATGATGATAGGAGACGTAAGGTATAAGATGAGGAAGCGTTGAACTTCAAGCAGATCTTCACTCAGAGACTGCACTCATCACCCGCTATTACTTACACTTGCGTTGCTGTCCAACTTCGCAGTGTTAACTTGTATATTGATAATATACTCACGGCCTGTTGTATCTCGCCGTATCATATGGTATTCTAAAACTCGTCAAGGCACGAAAAGAGAACTCAAGTGAGTGCAGCGTCAGACATAGTATACAGTATATTGTTCGCAGGTTTGCAGGTGGACGCATAAGCGACAGCGCTCGCAGTGATACTGAATATCTGCAAATTGAATAATATACGCTCGAATATCGACAGCACACGGATTGCGCGAGGAGATTTTTCATCGCGAACATATTCGCAGCTAACAGCATCCGCAGAGAAATCGTTTTGATTCTATAAGCGACAAGGTGTGCGCACAGTGTACGGAACGCATGCAAATGATGTCAAAATTCGCAGGAATGTCACTGTATGCGAGATTCAGATGCGCGAACGAAAAATGATCGTCAGCACATATGATTTTCATCAACTGCGACTGGACGCACGAAATTTCGTTTAATAGCGCGCTCGCATTCGTTCATGCGACGTACATCAGCGATCATCAGTATGCGACGTACATCAGCAATCGATTTTCGCAAATGCTCGTATGATGATTTTAGCTCGTCAGCGCGATGTGCACTGATGTGATGCTCGTGTGCGCGATGTGCACGTCAGCGCGATGTCATGATTTCATCTGATGCAATGGACGCACATTTTAAGGCGCATGATTCCTAACGTGTCTTTATGCAGCGATACATATAAAATGTGTACGCGCGTCAGTATCCTCTGCAGAATGATTGTATACATGCAGGGATGCTGTGGACGCATGATCGTCATATACTGTGGACGCATGATCGTCATATTGCTGTGGACGCATGATCACCATACTGCTGTGAATGTATGATCACCATACTGCAACAATTCACACTATGTTCTGATGACTGCATCAATATTTCTAATACTGATGATTAGAGTACAGCATTTCATACTTATCTGAAGTATAGTGTGCAAAATGTTTATTTGAGCATACACTAACTTACAGCATATATTACTTGCAGCATCTGAGTATATGTATATCTTATACTGAATGACTGCTACACTGTAAGTTGTGCATGCATTATTATAACAGATGTTCTAAATGATCCAACTTGATCACGGTAACAGTTGGAATAGATGTGCACAAAGCATTCATTTGCAGTGCATGCTAACTATATTAGAACCCATACAGTATAAGGTGCCTGTTCAGTAATCTTAACACAGTAATTAGCTCAATGTGACCCGGTGGAGTCGAGATACTCCTCGGACAACATATTGTTCTACTGTGGATTACTGAAAGGATACTCACCGGAGCTGTATGTGAAATATACCCAGCAACTCATTTTATAAATGAGATTATTTTGGAATTACAATACTCCTAAGCTTAATATATCATGCTAGATGTATTCAGTGCATGGTATGCTGATAATCCTGCATGATGAACTGTCTGGAAATGTTGTAATGTCCAGAAGTTATCTTACTGCAAAGTGTGTAAAAGTTAACACACACACACACTGACAAAAGTGCTAATCAGTAAGCACTGCATGCATGCACACACACTGCATTGTATGTATTAATATTCACTGATTCAAAGTGAATTGATTAACTTAAATATCTATCATGTATATGATAATGTAGATACCACTTTCCAAACACATGTGCGTGGAAAGTGTCAGCGATTGTGATAGATATGGGAACAGATAAATCAACATGCTGTAGGGCTGGATGGAGTTATCTCCAGACCCGAAGGCAAGATACTGCACCCATGCAACAGCTGGTAACTGTTGGGTGCAGTCCACTCGTCATTCCACATATCATCGCTGGAGCAACATCAAAAACTACATTGCATAATGATAATTGATTCAGATATGATCAGTTCAAATGCATGTAACTCTCAGATCAGTATCTACATGACATCTGATAATAGTTTTTGAGGACAACACACACATACAAATGTGTTGTGTCAAATTGCTGTGATTATGTCAAGCAATGTCCAGATATGTTCTAAATAAGAAATATCATTTTGATAAATCTTAGAGCACAGACCTATGCTCAGAACAGATCATAGATTGACAAATATCACTAAAGTGGATGTTCCTAAATGGATGTTCCCACTTAAGTTGATAACTTTATATATCATCAGAATGTACATTTACTGCCATGGGTTTAAATCAGTAAAACCCAGAAATGCTGTCAACCTTAGATGTTGATATACAGCATAATTTACTTATTTGCCATGAAATTTGTCATGTGCAAAAGTAAAGTTTATTGCAGTGATTCTGTACTTTACATTCCACACACACAGAGATATGTACATATATCAACATATATATATATGTTGAAAAATGGCCAAAATCGGTAAAATTCTTTGGCGATTAATTTGAAAATTGAAAATTGGACCTTGTTTTATTTGATATTATGATTTTATACCTATTAAGGTATGAGGAAATCATAATGACACATGTCATATCTCGTGTAACACCCTAGATAATAGGTGTGGAATATGTAGGGGTGTACATATTGGCTGTAACAATAAATCGGTCAAAATGTTCTACGTGTAATCTTTTGAAAATTTGGGATTGATTTTTTTTGCTATAATGAATATTTAGCTATCAAATAACAATCCCTGAATGACATAACACGTGTAACACCCTGTAACACCCTAAAATCTGAATGTGTGTGTCAGGGGGTGTAACGTACCTTCTGAACACCCTGTAACATTCAGTTTGGTATCATATGCAGTTTTGCTTAAAAACATTTGCAAAAAATTTATACTGCTTATTTTTTTACCTATTTTAGGGTTACTGATACCATGTAACACCCTAACATATTATTGGGTATATGGGCCACTGTAACATGACATGCCCTAAAATGCTACTATATATTCGAAAAACTTCGTGTTTGGCATTAACATATCATGCTGTATTCGACACAGACATGATTATATATCGGGCAACAACCCAAGAACTGTAACAGCTGCTTCCTATAAGGACTGCATGCTATAACCTATAAGCTATAAGCTATGAGGTATATAGGCAACTGACTGTCTATGTATTCACACTTCCTCGAGGGGGAAGAAGGTGGATAGGATTATACACATATCCATTTTTCCGATCTGGTGATTATGATGGATTGCTTTTGATAAAATCACTGCATCCACAAGTAACGTTGAAATCTGTACAACGTTAAATCCACCATCACTAATAAAGTGTAAACTCGGATGGGAAACTATATCCCAATGAATATAAGTTGACTTTTGTTCAGCATTTACATTCTCGAGTAAGTTTGAAATGCTGAACTATATACATAACATATAACCTGATACCATGCTTAATTGCATATCCTGGATCAGAAGATGATAGTTATATAATGTATATATATATATATATCCCACCTGATATACTTTGGCACTATAACCGTACATAAGAGTGGGAAGGACAAGTACATCGCTGTAAGACTGGTTGATATAGTGCCAGTGCTGAAGGCAGAATTTGGCACCTGAATAACAGCTGATAACTGTTGGTGACCATCATGCAAGACCTTCCAAGCGTAACTCCTTTGATCCTGAGATGCAAGTGAATTGTTCATAATATGTTGACATCACATAAAAGCATTCAGATAAAAAAACCCTATATATTCATATGAGTTGTCATCACTACAATGACATGGGTTTTTGAATCGTCGAAATGAGTATAACTCCGATGAATTCATTAGTACAGAATAAGCTGTTGAGATTGTTCCTCCGGCTGGATTGCAATCATTTACAATCCCTGTACATTCCGGTGACAAAATATTGCACTGGACTGGTCACCACATTTGGTATAATCTGTGATATATAAGTCACCAAAGAAAGCATTGCAATCAGCACAATGCTGTCTAGACTCACAAAGATGAGTAACAGATATTTTCAGATGTAATAAATAGAGGCACAATGTGACCTACTCTAAAATCGCGTATGCTCGGGCACTGTATTGTGACCTGCGCTAAGATCGTGTATGCATGGACACAACATGACTCGTGCCAATGACGTGGACATATATTTTTTTGCCACGACATCACATCTGAAATCAATAAATCACTCAGAGAAAGGTGTTGACATCAGTATAGCACCATTATACATATAGTCATGAGGATTTTAAAGAAGACATAGTCTCTCCGATATTGACAAACATGGTACATATATATATATATATCCATGCTCTCTGATCATATATTGATATCCCACAGCATACGATGATGGTAATAGCAAGCCACTTCGCCGCTGGAGGGTAGTGTTGTATATATACAGCACATGCTTGGGCACTATATGACCCACGCTGATGACGTGGATTCGGGCTGCATCCCAATAACTGCAATGCACCTTAAATTCAATGGGCTGCAACCCGAGAACTGCTATCCAGCTTCATATAAAGCTTCCACGTCATCACATAGAGGTCGGACCTCTGTTGCATTTGAACGGCGCTTGACAACCACCTAGCAATACACTTCCTTGAGGGGGGAAGATGATAGCTAGAAATACAACTAAAAACCAAATAAATAATAAAGACAAATAATAAAACAAGTAAGTTGCATCATTGTTTTTGTTTTGGTAAGCCTGACTGAATACAGTCAAACCATGCAGAACTCCATGAAGCTGACACATATATGTATCAAACATTTCTAAGGTCATCAGCCATGACATACATATGAGCTTGATTTTGAAGACCTAGACATTGTATACATCCAGTCTAACATGTATCTAAACAAGAATTGTATATTGACACGGTGCAAGCACTATAACCTCTGCCACCGATGATCATTAAAAAGGGCAACCATTCTTGATATTTCATACATATCATCTGATTGTATCATTAAAGGTGTCAAGAGTACAACACCTAGAAAGGTCAAAGCCACTGAGCTAACCAATGTAGCATAAATGCTAGCTGCCTTTAAGGCTATACAATAAGCCTATTGCCCTTATGTCTTGATATGTATCCGTGTATTGGCATCTCTTAGAGGTAATTATGCCTACTGAATGAGCCATACCAACCATCTTGTCCTCATTGATCATTACATATCTGATCATATCGCCATTGAGCAATGCCTATTCTGTGAGATTATATATCACGAGGCATTTCATTAGTGCACATTAAACAATTATAGTGCAACAAAGATCATCAGCTCTTCATCCTACCAAAAAGTTGAGTTGTTGTCAATTGATTTTTCAGACACCATTTCTCAAAGGTCTGTTCATCATGAAAGACAGAGTCTGTGCAATCATGGCTATTCAGCCTCCGACATAGCTGACATAGCTATTTAACTTATGACCCAACCGTTGTTAAGCAGCCTCCACGCTATATAGCTGAAAAATGGCAAGCAATCTCTTCGGTCATTCTTGGGCATAGAGCAATCAAGCACAGCCAATCCAGGATGTTTATCCCGAAATTCTCCAAGAGTTATTCATGTTTTTCATGTGTCATATGAAAACAGCTAATATACCGCCCTATGATGGGAGTCATCTCCTTCAGCGAGGGGAAGTGGTTATGCTGTAAAGTTGACCAATCTGATCATCATAAAAGTGACAGATTTGAGAAAATCGATTGAAACTTGTATTGAAAATGACTATTCCTTACAATAAGGTATTGCACCTAAGGAAATAAAGGTTTCATCGCCTGAAATAGGAAAAGAGTTTTACATTGACTCTAGTTCCTGAATCCAGAATCGCATAAAAAAAAAGTTCTATTCTGTGCATATAGAAAGTACATTAGATTCAGATTCTGAGCATACAAATGGACTTGAATGCACTCGGGTTTGTATTGAGCTGCAATTGTCCAAAGTTTTTATTCTGACATCACTACTTATTTGTGGAATAGCATACAATGGTATAAACCATCCACATATAGATTGACACCATATTTGTAATTTCATATCATTTCGGCACATAAGGCAAGCATGCTTCATTAAGAAATGAAGACTCTTTGAAAATTCATTCTGGAATGTTTAGAAATTTGTTGCCTCATCCATTAGGCCACGAAGTCTTGGAAAACCCGCAATCTGCATACGGTCTCCAAGCACAGTTTATCCTCATTATGGAAAGTGACAGAAATTTTATAGTCATAAAACAAGTCACAATTCGGATTGAAATGACACATTCATCATTCATACTTCTTTATCATAACAAGTCTCTGAATAGTGTTTTCCCAAAAATAAAATGGGCACCATTGAGATAAGTGATCATGTGCTGAAGAATATACACATATCACTAGGCAATGCCATGTTTTATTCATAATAAAATGACATGTCAGCCATCCATCAACTACGAAAATACAACTCGTAGTAAGTTGTTGTCATTACGGACACTTCTTGATTGACTCTCCATTAGCTTCGATACCAAAGTTAACTTCGGTAACTCTCCATCACTGATTTCTTTGTTCATCATGACAATCATTTTCCAGAACATTGTCTAAGTTGGGCACACTATAGTGACCCTGAATTGACAAATGTATGTGGGCTGCAACCCAACAACTGCATTTGACATCATCTGGCATTTGCCACATTCAAAATCGTCAGGCATATTGCCAATATGACGTACAGAGAATCAATGTTCAGATTGACATTGTTACCTCTAAAAGCATTCGATGAGTAATCTTAGTCTGATTCTCTATCAAACCATTTTTCACATAACATAATGATTGAATAACATCCTCCATCACCATCTGATTGGTTTGATACATCTCTTTTTACGAGGGGGAGGAAGAGTATAGATTCATTCATTTTTCATACAGCTGCCACAAATTGATTTACATCATTGTGATTTTGCTTGAAAGATTAAAAATCTTATCAAAAGTTCCAGCATCTGTGTATAGCAGCCATAAAGTTGATGACACGGTACATCATGCCGATTGAAACATCAAATGAAGTCTTATTTGACTTATTGACACATAAAATTCATTGTGAAGAAATCATAGATGCATATTTCTCCGGCTCTATCATATTATATAAAAGGCACTGACATAGGAGAACGATGGTTTTTCAAATGTAAATAAGCTATATTGTAAGCTTACGACCATCACTTTGACGTCAACAGCCTGAGATGCTGATTGTCGAAATTCAAGAGTTGAAGGATTCGTTGAATCAACCTTGATACATGTGTTTTGATTCATAAATTGTTGATCCATGGTTTCTCCCCAAATCTAGAGAAGCTGGCACACAAGTTGTTGCCAATGTCTTAAGGAAAGCATCTGAGCAAAGGATTGCCAGTTGTGCCATCAGGCATCGAATTCCATGAACAGCAAAGCCGAGTGAGTAAATCCGCCACTCTAGCTATTTGCCCGTCATTCCTTCCAGGTTCATGACAAGAGACAATTCATCAAAGTCATACACCAATGCATAAGTCACATGCATGGTTGCACAGTTTGTATCCGAATGCCATTCCATCAAGGTTAAGCATCTTGACAGTAACTCTGGCCAACCAAAAGCCTTCCTGTCTTCGGATATCTTGAGCATTCTCATTTCCAACTCCATTATGGACTAGGAAGCATCATGACTGTGCCTCGCCAGGACGCTAATCCTCAAAGCCGCACACTTGAGGCGAGCCTTATGAGACAGTGACCTTTGGCTTGTGGGGCGTCAACCCCTTATCAAATCCTGAACACTTGTTAACACCTGGATAAATTTATCATGATGCAACTTAAGTGGGATTATAAGTTCCACATAATCATATTGTTTACGTGTGCTGAAGGCATAACTGCTGCATATGGTTACAATAGGTCGCAGCTTCTATAACATTGTGGCTTCTAAGTCAAAAGCTGATAGCCGATGACTTTTGCCAATAATTGCCGACCAAATAATAATCAGGCCGTGGAAACATGTACCCAAGAGGTTTTCGTCCATCGGTCACATATATATATATCAGGGCTGCATCCTAAGAACTGCAGGGCTGCATCCCAAGAACTGCAGGGCTGCATCCCAAAGACTGCGATGCACCTTCGGTGCAATGGGCTGCAACCCGAGAACTGCAGGGTTATATCCCTAACATTTTTTACCCTGCATCAAATTGATATGACAGGAGCAGGAATTGATCCTTCCTTGCTAAGGTGTAGTGAGCCTTGTATAAATCATACCCTTACACAGATACGCATATGCGGGTACCAATATCTGTGAAAAACTGCTAATGCTACCTTTGCCAAAACCGTGGTTTGTCATCGGATTCTTGGCCAGTCATCCGAAGCTACCGGAGATATCGACTGAGGTAGACGGAGTTGTGATCCTAAGTTGTGCTTGACAAACATAACTAAAGAAATTTCACATTAGTACGTGGCGAATCCATTCTCACTCATCGCGATAGATGTTCGTCAAAGCGCGCGTACCGGACCAAATATTGAGGAGTTGAGCAGACCGGGTAAAGGATTATAAGTCCAATCCCGTTAAGCAGGGCCACTCCGTTTGCATTAAAAACAAGCCCCAAAAATCGGGCTCCCCGTTGCCGCCTATGATCCTCCAAAGTAGCTTAAGGAGGGGAGGAAGGGTTGGGTGCACTATATATAACTGTGGAAACATGTACCCAAGGGTTTTCGTCGATCAGTTGTATATATAAGGCCGAGTATCGTTCGTTAAAACGTCGATCATCGTTCGCAAAGGCGTCGACGGCAAGCGCAATATATATCCGTAACGTAGACTTCGGATGCTTTGAATCGTCACTCTGACGCACGATACGTGTGGATCAATCAGTAATCCAGCGTCAATCTGCATCACGAAACGCAATTCATTGAACCTTGAAACGTCACTCTGAAATACGATACGATTTCCAGAAAGGTGGGCTACATCCTAAGAACTGTAAGGTGAGGGACTAAAGTGGACTCAGTTCCCCCAATAACCTAAAAACACCATGAGGGACGCCTCAAATCGGTGTAAGAAGACTGGTACCAGCAAGAAGCGACAACAACAAAGACATCATAGACATATACAAAGGTATGCCCGTTGTGAGGTCACAACTCTTTTAAGAGGGGAGATCTGTCAGGGTCATGACCGATGACATATGTGTCATACATGTCATACGTGTCATACCTGTCAGACATGTCATACCATGTCATGTCATGTCATGTCGGTCGTGTCATATATTATTATGACAGTCGGTCGTGTCATATATTATTATGACAGTCGGTCGAGTCATATATTATTATGACAGTCGTCAGTACGGTCGACCATGACTGTACCTGTCGTCAGATGATAATGTCACATCATCTGTCATTATTCAAGGAAAGACTTGAATGACCCTGTCATCGAGAGTTCGTATGTCGAACTCGAAGATGGCAAAGCAAGATACATCTTGAACATCAAGAACCATCTTGGCTTTAAGCATGTGCGGAACACGCATGCACAGTATGAACGAACTATTCGTTATCACAATACTGGTCGTTCAACCTACGTCTCGGGTTCACAACCCAATGGCGGTACTATCTATGATGATAGGAGACGTAAGGTATAAGATGAGGAAGCGTTGAACTTCAAGCAGATCTTCACTCAGAGACTGCACTCATCACCCGCTATTACTTACACTTGCGTTGCTGTCCAACTTCGCAGTGTTAACTTGTATATTGATAATATACTCACGGCCTGTTGTATCTCGCCGTATCAATGCCCAAGAATGACCGAAGGGATGACTTGCCATCTTTAGCCATACGGCGTAGAGGCTGCTTTCCAACGGTAGGACCATAAGACACTGGAGGCTGAATTGCCATGACTGCTCGGATTCTGTCTTCGATGATGGACAAGCCTGCTTGCAGCGATGCCTGCAGAGATGTGATGTCCGATAAAGTCTATGGATCTGACGAACAACTCCACCTTGGAAAGCCTGATGAAAGAACTGGTGTTCTCTGCAACGCTGGAGAAACTGTCGGACATGACTCACGTGGCTGTCAAAATCCGGACTGTATACGATGGTATCGTCCATGAAAATGACAAGGAACCGATCGATGAAGTCGAAAAATGCCCGATTTCCTACACGTAGAGTTGTTGCAGGAGCATTGGTCAATCCGAAAGGCATAACTGTCCACTCATAGGAACCGTATCTGGTGCGAATAGCTGTTTTGTGAATGTCATCTGGATGTATAGGGATCTGATGGAAAAACTGATTGAAGTCAAATCTGCTAAACCATCGTGCACCTTTTAGCTGTTCAAGAAGGGTGTCGTGAGGTGGCAATGGATACGTGTCCTTAATTGTGATGTTATTAAGGGCTCGATAATCACAGCACATCCTCCACTTCCCACCTGGCTTAGGAGCGAAAATGATAGGACATCCATATGGAGATGATGACGGACGAAGGATACCCAAGTCGACATATTTGATGATCTGTCGTTTGAGCTCTTCCATCATGGGCACTGGTATGGTACGTACTGGCTGCGATGGCGGCTTGTGCCCAGGTTCAATGTTGATTCTATGATAACCACCTTCAAACCGTTCTGGCCTATGACCAGCTGGAAGATCCTCTTGGAATATGTCTGAAAAGTCTTCTCTCATTTGATCACGTGCTGCTGTGACCTCTGGGTCTTCCATAGTGGTGTCTGAGTCTGATGCTGTGAAGACCAGTTCACCATCGACCTCTGAGAGAAAGAAGAGATAAGCCACGGCCTCTTCAGCCGAACCACTGGATCGAATACGACGCAGGTGCTTTCTCATGGTGGTGGCGCTGACCAATTCCATTTCAGGAAGGTCATCTGAGCCTGGAGTCTGTTCAACTCTGGATAATACTGTGCGAATATTGGAGCCTGATGAATGCTTCCTAGTGATCGTCAGATTTTTGGTCTGGAAGTCAATGTGTGGATTTCTCCTCTCCAACCAATCTTGACCCAGAATGACAGTGAATGGTTTCATGTCAATGATGTAGAAATCTTCTGTATCCTTATACTTACCCAGCGTAAATGTAGCCTTGGGAAGATAGGATGCGCATGGTAGTTGGCTTCCTCCAGCCAATCCCACTGAAAACGATGAAGAATCTGTGGGTGCTATACCAAGCTGAGCAGCGAATTGTCTGTCAATGAAAGACGATGTAGCTCCTGGATCTACCAATGTGTGAGTACTCTGTCCATATACTTTCCCTTTGTACAACAACAGCTTCTTTTGTGATTTCAGCTGTGCTGTTTGAGACTGCATCTGTGCGATGTGCTCTGAGGGAGTGTCCATCTGCTGAAACTGCAATGTCAGACTGGAAAGGACTTCTTCTGAGATACTCTCAACCCGGCCACTTGCTTCAGTGGCATCTTCAGGCTGATTTACCTTGGGGGTGCTCTCAACACTGGTACCTGTGCAGTACCCTGAGAGTTTCCCTGAGGAGCTGGAACTGAAGCTGGAGCTGGAGTTGCAACTGCTGCATTTATGCTGTGCTGACTCTTCAGTTCCTTAACCAAGGTGTTGATCGTATTGATGAGTTTGCCGGACCCATCCTTAGCACCCTGATTCTGTTGCTGCTGTCTCCGGATCTGGAAAGAATTCTGAGCTGGTGGCTTGCCCTTGATATCTTTTCCATCTGGGGTCTTGGTGGAATAACAATCCTTTGCGATGTGACCAACACGACCACAACGCTGGCAAGACTGAGGATTCTGTGATTTTCCTTTCCCTTTGCCTTTGCCTTTTCCACCTTTCCCTTTGCTCCGATTCTGATTGGAGTTCTGACTGCCACTCTGGTTCTGATTCCAATTCCTGTTGGATTTGTCATATGGCTTCTTGCCACGCCCTTTGTCCTTGTCCTTTTTGACTGGGCCTCCTGATGACTGCTCCTTCTGACCCCGATAGTGAAGGGTTTCTGACTGCTTTGAATGAACGACATAATTCAAATCGAGCAGTATCTGTGTGGTTTCTTGCCACGACAGATTATTCCTTTCTTGCTCTGTTAGGAATCTTAATTGGAACTGTCTGCGGAGATCTGGATCCATGCTGCTGACAAATCTGTCCTTTATTAACACATCGTTCAGATCAACTGCTGCTAAAGCAGCCAGTGATGTAAACGTGCGCAAATAGTCTGAAAAGGTTTGGCTTCCTTGAGTCAGTGCCATCAGGTGTTTCTTGACTACTGATCTCTTATGAGGGTTACCAAATTGGCTGAGGAATATTCGTCTGACCATCTCATATGTGGCATCCGGTTGCTGTGCCACGACCTGGAAATAGTGTCGGTCATTGGTTTGGATAAGAGTCAGGAATACTGTGATCAGGTCCTTGTTCTTGACTCCTGGATAGGTGAACTGAAAATACCGGTCCACCGTGTCCAACCAAACTTCTGCGTCCTGTCCAGATTTGAATTCCCTAGGTGGTGTCATCTTCACCTTTGGGACCAAACTGGGTGGAGCTGGTGCTGGAATAGAATCATCGTCAGGATCTGTAAAGACTATTGGAGAATTGTCTTCTGTGTACTCAGTCTCTGGTTCCTTCGGTTCATTGGCTGGATCCCTATATCGGCTCATATCGGGCCTCATACGACTGATGTTGTCGAAGTATCCTATCTGGTCGAATCTGGTTTGAGTGTTGTCATAACCAGCGATCCACTTCGGAACCTTGAACCGGCTGAATGAATCATAGGAGCCTAGAATGTCGAAAAACCATGTCGATGGATCTGGATTGATGGCTGGAATTTCTGGTTCTTCCTCTTCGAATACCACCATCTAAAAAAACAAAACACAACACAAAAGATGCCTTCAGCTAACTGAGTGTGTGTGTGGTATATATATACAGATGTGGCTGTCCCTGTGGTACCCTTCTGATGGGTACTGCCTCTTTGAGTGCGTCGGGGATTCGTCTACGGCTCGCTTTTTGGGAGTGTCTTAAATTCGTCTGACGCTAGCTCCCTCTCCGTGTACAGTGCTCATGGTTATTACACATGCCGGGGGACTTGCGTTCTTTGACCTTGATATGAAGTACTGGCGGATCGCTGTGAACGGGGACGGCCGCCGGGTGGAAGTGGGTTTTGGGAGGCGGTTATCCCTGTGGTGCCATTCTGGCGGGCACTGCCTCTTGGAGAGCTCGGTAGATTCGTCTGTCGTGCTGCGAGGAGAGGCAGAAGGTGGTGATGTACACTTTCTGTGTTTTCCCTTGAATTTTGTGGGGAGCACTTAGGTGCCCGCATGTTTCCTTTTTTTGACATGGGGTGTCCATGCTGTGTGGTGTGACTGCATTCATAACATAACCATGGACCAACAGGTCCCATCCATCGACCGGGAGCCACTGGGAAGCATGCCAGCAGGGTCCGCTTACTCCGTAACCCAGAGACCAACAGTTGTTTGGCGACGATCGGTCACATCGTATCATCTTTCCATGCTGCTTTGCATTTGGGTTGGGAATATGTATGCGTTTGTGGTATCTTGTCACGGCCCCGCCCTGCTCTTGATTTGCTTTTCACATCCACTGGGATGATGATGGGCTGGCTTTTGTTGGCCGATCTCATGCCGTTCAGTGTGGTATATATATATAGTATATATATCTATGTTTATACGTATAGTATATCTGTATGTTTACATACATGTAGTACATTTGTACACACATTATTTCTAGCGTGCGGCGCGCCTCTGACCCCAAGGTGCACCGATGGTGCATCGGTGATACATCCACGATGCGCCCGACATGTCCCTTCGTCTCTCCCAAGACTCTCCCAAGACTCTCCCAAGGAAGGTGAACGTAGGGGCGTAAAATGGTTGGTCGCTGGGCCCAAGATGGGCCCAAGATGGGCCCAAGATGGGCGAAAGCACCAATGACGCTCCATGCATCCTAAGATCTTTATCACAGCAGATAATCTTACAAAATCCAACATCGCACATGAACAACTGTGCACCAATGTTCGTGCTGCGATGGCTTTGACCTGGCAGGCGAATTCGGAGATCGTGATTATAACTTTAAAACATACGAAGTGGGGGGGGGTGTCGCGATGACAACGAGCATCGCATGACTGTGTCGTCTTGTACAGAATCGTGTCCGTTTTTGCAATTCCTGTCGCTTTTTGCAGTTCTTAACAGTGACAACAACGCCGTTTGTGAGTTATTAACTATGGAAATGCGAGTTATCGCTTGCCCGCCCCAACTTTGTTGCGCTACTGCAGGCACAGCCCCTTGTGATTTTCATCACATTACATGAAGTACAATTTTTTTCAACGTTCGTAACTAAGATATATGTATTCACAAGGCGAATACCTTTTTTGAGCTCTTGATCGACCCCATCTGCAACCGCATCAGCTTCGTTTGCAGTCGCGACTGCAAGCTAAGTCGATGGGGTTCAAGATAGGGTCGACCAATTCACAACAGCCGAGGGGTGTTCTTGCGTTCTAGCGCAAGAAACCTGTCAGATATATTCGTATCAATAATACGAATGTATCCCGTAAGTTTCAGAGCATGCCTTCGAGTATGCTCGAAACGGTCGCATCTTGACAAGAGAATCCAAACCCATAACGCCTCTTGTCAAGATGCGACTGTTTGAAGTATGCTTGACGGTAGGCCCTGAAACTTCCAGGATATATTCATATTATTGTTATGAATACACGTATCTGCCAGGTTTCGTTATTTAGAGTGCATGATAACTCCAATTCTGCAAGGCAGTTTTGGGTTTGGGTTAATCAAAAAAGATGCCAAACAGCCGAGGGCTTCCCGTGCGTCCTAGCGCACGAAACTTGGCGCAAATACTGCCAAGAGATATTTATTTAAGTTACTTGAAGCTCAAAGCTTCAAGTTACTTGTGCGCCCAACGCGCAATTTATTTCTAAGGCAGATGTTTTGGGTTTAGGTTCGAACGTGACACCCAAACCCAAAGATGCCAAACAGCCGAGGGCTTCCCGTGCGTCCTAGAGCGCGAAACTTGGCACAAATACTGCCAAGATACATATCTTTAAGTTACCTGAAGCTCAAAGCTTCAAGTTACTTGTGCGCGAAACACGCAATTTATTTCCAAGGCAGATGTTTTGGGTTTGGGTTTGGGTTCGAACCCAAACCCAAAGATGCCAAACAGCCAAGGGCTTCCCGTGCGTCATAGAGCACGAAACTTGGCACAAATACTGCCAAGATGAATATACTTAAGTTACTTGAAGCTCAAAGCTTCAAGTTACTTGTGCGCCCAACGCGCAATTTATTTCTAAGGCAGATGTTTTGGGTTTGGAACCAATATGCGACTGTTTGAAGTATGCTTCAAGGTATGACCTGAAACTTACGGGATATACTCATACAGATTATTGATACGAATATATCTGACAAGTTTCTAGCGCTAGAACGCAAGAACACCCCTCGCCTGTCGTGAATTGGTCGACCCTATCTTGAACCGCATCAACTTAGCTTGCAGTCGCGACTGCAAACGAAGCTGATGCGGTTGCAGATGGGGTCGATCAAGAGCTCAAGAAAAAGGTATTCGCCTTGTGAATAAATATATCTTAGTTACGAACGTTGGAAAAAATTGTACTTCATGTAATGTGATTAAAATCACAAGGGGCTGTGCCTGCAGTAGCGCAACAAAGTTGGGCCCGAAGGAAAAAGTCTTTTTGCGTAGAAAGTTGTTCCGAAACCGGGCCAAAGGTCCCGAGCATTATGCCATGCCATGACACCATTCGGGTGTCATCGTCATCGTCATAGATTATGGGGTGAGGAGCGATTTTGGCCCGTAGCAAATGTTTTGATCGGACTGCCACAATGTGCCACGTATTCATCCGCGTTGAATATCGGGAAACGGCAGATTCGATTCCAGATTTGCTTTTCGGATCCGCGGATATATCGGCAGCTCGTGGTCGATCATTGGTGGAACCTCCTAACCTCCTCGAAAGACGCAGCGAGGGCCAATGAAAGCGGCAACTCAGGGCTTGCGTTGGGCCTAACCTGGGCCTAACCTGGGCCTAGCCTGGGCATATCTTGTGCCTAGCTTGGGCTGAGCGTGGGCAAGTCATCGCCCTGACATGGCGCGAAGAGGCCCTCGCGTGGGGCAGCGGCTGCCGCACCGTAGAAATAATGTGCATTATAATGAGGTAATTATGTATATATATCCACCTTCTTCCCCCCTCAAGGAAGTGTGAACATAAGGCAGTTGTCAATTGCCCTTTTACCTCATATATAGTATGCATTCCTTATAGGAAGCAGCTGTTACAGTTCTAGGGTTGCAGCCCTACAGTCTTTGGGTTGTAGCCCTGCAGTTTTTGGGTTGTTGCCCTGCAGTTTTTGGGTTGCTGCCCTGCAGTTTTTGGGTTGCTGCCCGAAATATTATCATGTCTGTGCTGATTACAGCATGATATATTTATGCCAAACACGAAGTGTATCCAATATTTAAGTGGCATTTAGGGCATGTTACGTTACAGTGGCCCATATCCCCTTCAGTGTGTTTAGGGTGTTACTTGGCATCAGTAACCCTAAAATAGGTAAAATTAAAGCAGTATAAATATTTTGCAAACATTTTAAAGCAAAACTGCATTTAATGTCACACTGAATGTTACGTGGTTTGCAGGAGGTATGTTACACCCCCGACACACACATTTAATTTTAGGGGTGTTACAGGGTGTTACAAGTGCTGCATAAATCAGGGAATATTTGTTGATAGCTGAATAATCAGATCAGCAAAAAAAAATCAACCCGAATTTTTCATTTTGAAATCAAACGTGTGAACTTTTCACGCATTTCGTTACAGCCAATATGTACACCCCTATATATTCCACACCTGTTATCTAGGGTGTTACACGAGATATGACTATGGCCGTCATGATTTTCTGATACCTTAATAGGTATAAAATCATAATATCAAATAAAATAGGGTCGAATTTTCAATTTTCAAATCTATCGCAAACGAATTTCACCCATTTTGGCCGTTTTTCGGCTTATTTATTGTTTTCCATAGTAATATATCTCTGTGTGTGTGTAAGCTGCAAAGTACAGAAGTACTGCAACTCACTTCACCTTTGCACATGACAATTTTCATGGCATAAAAGTGAATATTCCTGTATGTCAACATCTATGGTTGATCATATCTGTGGGTTTTACTGATTTGAAACCCATGGAAGTAAATGCACTCCCTGATGATATTTAGGTATACCAACTATAAGCGGATTATCCACTTTAGTGATAACTTATCAACCTATGATATGTTTGAGCATATGACTGTGCTCTAAGAGTGTATCAAAATGATATCTCTAAATTTCAAACATATCTGGACATAGCTTGATTATAATCAAAGCAGTTTAGCACAACACATATA
Source organism: Cymbomonas tetramitiformis (assembly GCA_001247695.2). NCBI lineage: Eukaryota > Viridiplantae > Chlorophyta > Pyramimonadophyceae > Pyramimonadales > Pyramimonadaceae > Cymbomonas > Cymbomonas tetramitiformis. The sequence continues at coordinate 8,460 of LGRX02009725.1, read as the reverse complement.
TATGTGTGTGTATGTCCACAACAACCTATGTCAGCTCAATATATGTATGTACTGATCTGGTTAGGTACATGCTTTTGTGCTGATCAATACTGAGTCATTTGTCAAAATGCAGCATAGTGGTTGTTGTTGCTCCAGCGATATGTGAGAGTGGATGGACTGTGCTCAACAGTTACCAGCTGTTGTAATGAGCACGGTATTCTGCCTTCGGGTCTGGAGATAACTCCATCCAGCCCTACAGCATGGTGTCTTATCCTGCTCCCATATGTATCGTCATCTCTGACATTCCACACGCACATGTGTTTGTGGAATGGTATCCATATTATCATGCACATGATAGACATTATAGTTGATCAATTCACTCTGAGTCAGTGAATGTCAATATATACAGTACATGTCAGTGTGTGTGCAATGTGTAGTACTGCTGATTAGTACTTTTGCCAGAGTGTGTGTGTTCACTTTACACACTTACAGGAAGGTGACTTCTGGTATTACAATATTCCCAGATAGTTATCATGCAGGATTGTGATCAGCATACCATGTACTGAATGAATCTAGCATGATATATATCAAGTTAGGGGTTATTGTAATCCTGATATAATCTCATTCACAATAATGAGTTGCTGGTTGATTTTACATGTAGCTCTGGTGAGTATTCCATCCAGTAATCCATCATAGAACGGTATGTGATCCGAAGAGCATCTCAGCTCCACCGGGACATAACGAGCTAATTATGATGTTAAGACTACTTTCAGGCACCTTATGCTAACATGAGTTCTAATATAATCTAGCATGCACTGCAATGTGCTTGTATAATGTTCAGTATATTGCAGGATGATGCTAATGCTCCAGTTGCTAACGTGATCAAACTGGTATATATACTACAGCTGATATCGTGATCAAGCTGTTTTGGTGATGCATGCACAACTTACAATATTGCAGTCACTCAGTATAGAATGTATACATGGTGTAATGCCGCATATACTCATGTGCTGTATGTTGGTGGATGCTGCATGTATGTGTGTGTTGCAATCATTGCAACCTCAGTATACACATATCTTGCACACTATATTGTAATAAGTATACAAATGCTGACGGTTTGAAATATCTCTGCAGTCATCAAGACATAATGTGAAATGCTGCATTATAGTGATCATGTGTCCATCAGGCGTCCATCCAAAATATCCCTGCGAGTATACAAATGTTGTGCAGAGGATATTGACGTGCGTAACATGGCGTATGTACGGACGGCGGACATTGTAGACATGTGTATATCTCGCTGCATGTAGATGCATCAGGAATCATGCGCCCTAAAATCGTGCGTTTATTGCATCCGATGAAATCATGACAGGTGCACATCGCGCTGACGAGCTAAAAATCATCGTACGAGCGGATTATTATGGACGGTTCTAGCGGATCATTTGCGAAAATCGTTGTTGCCAATTATTTCACAAAGTATATCATTGTCGCCGGTGTATTGTCGCATGCATGAATGCGATCGCGCTGTTAAACGAAATTTCGTACGTCCAGTCGCAGTTGATGTAAATCATATGTACTGACGATCATTTTTCGTTCGCGCATCTGCATCTCGCATACTGTGACAACCCTGCGAATTTTGACATCATATGTATACGATCCGTACACTGTGCGCACACCTTGTCGTTTATAGTGTCAAGACGATTTCTCTGCGAATGCTATCAGCTGCGAATATGTTCGCGATGATAAATCCTCGCACAATCCGTGTGTTGTCGATATTCGAGCGTACAGATATTATTATTCGCTATGCAGATATTCAATATGATTGCGAACGCTGTCGCCTGTATGCGCGAACCTGCAACCTGCGAACAATACAATATATACTATATCTGACGCTGCACTCACTTGAGTTCTCGTTCTCGTGCCTCGACGAGTTTAGAATACCATCTATTAGGGCTGATATGCGAGCCCTCAATATATCAATAATATAATAGAAAGCGCGGTGTTATTGGATTGTAACACACGTGCTAGTTATGAGCGGGATGAGTGCAGTGACTTCTGTGAGAAGATGCACAACGCTAGCTCATCTAAATACCGAATGTCTCCCATCGCATAGATGGTACCGCCATTGGGTTGTGAACCCGAGACATTGGTTGAACGACCAGTATCGTCAGAACGAATAATACGTTCGCCCCATAATACTGCGCATGCTTGTTCCGCACATGCTTGAAGCGAAGATGATTTCTTGTTTGTTACTTCAAGATCGTATCTTGCTTTGCCATCTTCGAGTTCGACATACGAACTCTCGATGACAGGTGTCATTCAAGTCTTTCCTTGAATAATGACAGATGATGTGACTTATCATCTGACGACATGTACAGTCATAGTCGACCGTACTAACGACTGTCTGTCATTATAATATATGACATGACTCGACATGACATGACATGGTATGACATGTCTGACAGGTATGACACGTATGACATGTATGACACATATGACATCGGTCATGACCCTGACAATTACCTTGATAACTGAAATGAATGAAATGTGAATTGGAACAACACATATTCAAAAATATTGTAAATCTAAGATATATAATGAGGAGGTTTTGAAAAAGTTTATGATTCGGCCCTAAAGATTTGAAAAAAAATTAATTATAGAATTTTAGGGCGGAAAATTTACTGAGTTGCGACGAGAAAAAATCCATCAAAAAGAAAGAAGAAAACCAATACGAACGCCGTCATTTGATAAAAAGCTTTGATAATTTTTTTTCAAACTTTGAAAACTTCCGATTTTCAATTTTAATTGTGCCAGGGGCACGACGACAGATGCTCGGAGATATGTTTTTGATTGAACGTGCAAAGGTACACAATTCGGATTTTTATAATATACTGGATCAGGGCCAGATTGAGGTACAAACGATAATTCGGTTCCGAGTTCTGAAGGCTAAACACTTCTCAAGTGCTCTACTTATTCACTCGTCACTCAGGTTGCAGGGTCAACCACTCGAGAGCCGATGTCACACTTCGGCTCAACGTTCAGTTCCCGATCCGATCTCATTTCTAATTCCGATTCGTCATTCTCGATTCAGATGTTATGCCGACAGGCTGACACGATGACTGCCCCACAGTACTGTCATACTACTGTACTGTCATACTGTCATACTGTCATGTCATACTGTCATAGCGTCATACTGTCATACTGTCATAACCTTAATATCTGATATTCGATTTCATTGTCTTTTCAACCCCGATGCGAATCTGACCATTCTTCGAGGGTCTGACTGAGTTCCACGATGACACCCCCCACAGTACTGTCATACTATAGTGTCATACTGTCATACTGTCATAGTGTCATAGTGTCATACTGTCATACCCCGGACATCTGGTATTCATTCTCATCGTGATTCCAAGCCCAATCTCACTGTCATCGTGCCAATCCCAGATTACCCCCGATGACACACATACGGACGCATAGACATATCGGCTCACGCTGTGCCTCCGGGCACAACTCTCCCCCCCTTAGGAGTGGTCTACCTCCTGGGATCACTCCGCTAAGGTACCCATCTAAGTTCCAGTTCTTAGGTTCTCTGGTTCCTTGCTGTTTCCAGTTCTTAGGTTCTCTGGTTCCTCTTCGAGCATAGTTCGCCTGCCGCTACCAGGGCACCACTTTCAAGAAGAAGGGTGCCACTTGGAATCTAAAGCGGGTCTTCAGTGTCGCGGAGGCGTAAATGTCGGAAAAGTTGTCGTAGCAGGAGTGCTGGTACGGGGTATACACTCGCAGATCGACCTGCTCCAGTCTGCTGCGGGTGAGGTCCAAGCTGAGCAGTCTCTGGGTGAGCACCGGTTGCCCATCTGCACGCACACGGTGTTGAAGTAGTACAGCGTAGCAGGGGCGAGGGTGGTGCTGAGTTCGTCCATATGCAGGTGGGTTTCATGTACTGCGTACCATACATGCAGTAGGTACACACCAGCGGTGGGGGAAGCTGGCGCATCATAGGGCGAAGCCGTAGCGCGTTAGGGAAGCGACCTCTGGGGTTTTCCATGAACCAATGTTTTGGCTCTAGGTAGTCAATGATCTGCAATGCTCGTCGTACGATTTTGTCAGCCTGGGGAAGGTCAGGGGGTCCACCAGTGGTGCGCGCTTGACTGTACTGCCTGCAGGGGGGACTTGCCCAAATAACATCGAAGAATCCAGGCGGGTATTGCCTGTAGTCCCATTGCAGGATGTCACACACATGAGTGGGTTGCCAGATATGCCCGGAGTCGAGGGTCACCACTGAGGCGGAGGGGAAGCAATTTAGGAATTCCCTCTCTACTGAGCCAGTACCGCTGAAAAGTACGAGAATCCTGGGCGTGCGGGTTGTTTTTGCCTGTATTGCCAGCAGCTCTGTCACCAGTGCCAACGACCCATCTTCCACGCGCTCCTGGCGTTCCCACGGCAGGGGGATATCATCTTCCATCTGTTCGAGCTGGTCCAGTTCATCGCAGGGATTGGTGATGAGGTGGGCCAGTGTCATTCCGGCTTGAGCGGAGTGGCGGCCACGCTGCTCGCGTCGCCGAGTGGCTTCGTCGCGGACTTGCGCTTCCATGTGCAGTCTCGCTTGCTCGAATTCACGAAGTTGTTGAAGTGGACTTCCGCGTTCAAGTTTGTCACGCGTCCTCCATTGGTCGTGAGCTTTGGAGTAGCCAGTCCAGCGAACCTTCCACTCTTCCACCTCCTTTCCTCGAACAGACCGCACTCGACGTGCAAGGATACGCTCAACATGTGCTTCCTTCTGACCGTCCACTACCACCTCTTCAGGTACTGCTAGGTGATCGCGTGCGGCAAAAGCATCTTGACCGCTGGTGTACGGTTTGAGGCGATGTTGAGCGAACACGTCGTGAATCCGCCAGTGAGGAGTGAGGCGTAGGCGGTAGGCTACTGGAGCTCCTCTGTCGGCCTCAGGCATGGTCATCTGTATATCGCTGAAGAAGCGTTCGGTCACAGGAACTGGTCCATGCCAGCGCTTGGTCAGTTTCCTACAGATGGAGCGATCCATCACCTTCTCCGTAAGGTGTTTCGCCTCTATCCAGACCAGATCTCCAACAGCATACTCCCGCTGCCCGTGTCTGCGATCAAACTGTTCGCGCTGTCGCTGTTGAGCCAGCTCCAACCGCTGCCTGGCGTCCCGCAGCTGCGACGAAAATTTCACAGCCACTTCGTGTGCGGTGCCTACTCCCCCAGTTCGTCGTCCAGCGGTGGACTGCGCGGCCTCCAGGAAAAGATCCAACTGCGACAGCGGCGAGAACCCGAACACCAGTTCAAACGGCGTGAAGCCAGTAGATTCACTCCTGGAGTCATTGATCGCGAACTCCACGTTAGTGGTGAACAGATCCCAGTCCTCCACATTGGCGTCAACAAATAAAGGACCTGAGCATGTCCTCAATAACCCTGTTGCTGTGTTCCGCCTGGCCGTCAGACCGAGGGTTGTACGGCGTGGTGCGAGCCACTTTCACACCCATCAGTCTCATGAGTTCCTGCCAGAAAGCATCTTGAAACCGCGGGTCACGATCAGAGACAATCTTCATAGGCGCGCCATGTAAGCGCCACACCGAGTCAAAGTAGATTCTGGCCACCACAGCTGCGGAGCTGTCGCCGAAGTTCATCGGCACAACGTGGACCATCTTCGTCAGCTTGCAGGTGAAGGCCACGAAAGCATCATTGCCCCTCTCTGATACCGGCAGGCCGGTGACGAAGTCCACCGCGACATCCTGCCATGGCCTGTTCGGGATGCTGTGAGGGTTTAGCAGCCCATCCGGGTAAGTTCCCCGCGGTCTCACTGATTGGCACACTGCGCAGGATGCAACCCAGGTGCCCACATCTTCCGCGGCACCACGCCAATAGAAGCGTCGCAGCACCCTCTCCAGAGTCTTGTCTCGCCCAGTATGGCCTGAGGACAATGACTCATGAGCATGGCGAATCACTACTTCTCGAAGTGGAGAGTCCTCCCCCAGCACCAACTGATATCTCCCTGCTGCGGTCCTCCAAACCACTTCACCCACCAGCCTGAAGTCCTGTAGGCATTGGTGTGGTGCCGCCTTCACTTTCTCCCGCAGCGAACGAAGTGTCCCCTCTCGGGTGTACTCCGCTTTCAACGCACGCAGGAACTTTGAGTCCGACTGCTGGGAGGTTGCGTCTCTGAAGGCTGCTGCCTCACCTGTCCTTATCACAGCGGGGGCCGTTCGCGGGTGCCTCACGCGTGCCGGCTGTGGTTTGGCGGAAGGGGCGTGTACTATCAGAACAGGCCAACGAAGGTCGAAGGCCTTCCCATCTGGATTCTCGAAGAACTGATTGGGCTCGCCCTTATCATCGTGAGTAGGGATGACCTCCACGATCTGCATATTGGCCTTTCTGAAAAGTTTGCGCCACGCGGGGAGCTTGGACTGGTGATCTGGTAGAACGAAGACTGCTGAGGTGTTTTCTGGGTCTGCCTTCCATTCTGCGATATACTTGTTCAAAATCGCCTCCACCGTAATGTGCTTGGAGTTATATGGAGGGTTACACCAAACCCGAAGGCCCCTCCATTTCTCTGAAAGGCAGTCTGTCCAGAACCTATCCGCCTGTCTGTTGCGGCCGCCAAAGTCACAACAGGCGTCCACATCGAAGGGTCCAAACTTCTCGGCGTACTTCGAGGAGTACTCTGCTCGGACACGCCAATTCTGTGAGTCTTCGGGGGGAGTCTGCCGTTTTTGCGGGTGAAGGACCGGGGATGGAGCTGACTGCTGGGGCGCCTGCTGCGGGGGTGGTGAGCTCACTGGCACCTTCTCAGTGGGCGCCTCCGATGCGTCAGCTCGTGATGGCGTTCGCGTCTTCGGTGACGCCAACTGTGGAGGCGCTGGGGTCGTAGAGGCTCTTCCAGCGCGTGACATGCTCCTCGTTATCCTTATCTGAGGTGGAGCTCTGTCAGGGAGTTGGTGTGGAGCTTCTGTCGGCTTCGCGCTATCAGCTTCAGGCCAGTCGGGCATGTCGAAGTCGAGGTGATCCTCCTTCATTCCCTTATAGAGCTTCGGATTAACGAGAGCGATGGTCTCCCCCATGTCCATGGCCTGTTCCGCCACGGAGAGGGTTTCCACTGCTGAGAGCCAACAGTCAACCGTCTGGGCCCAGTGGGGATGAGCTGCGGGTGGTGAGCTGGAGAAGCATTCAGACTCCAGCGTTGCCAGAGGGTCTTTCGGCAGGTCTGAGGTGGGGTCGATCACTCCTGCCTCCTTCAACCCCTCGCGAACGTCCTTGTCTTTGAAGTCGGGTCTTCTGGACAGGGCGTCTGGTACCAGCAGCAGCGCTCCCTTGATGTACTCCATTCTCGGGACTCCCACCTCCACCAGATCCATGTACCAGCGTGCCTGTCTGCGGCTAAGCTCTCTGCCAGGTTCCATCAGCCATTCAAGGGGGCGGTGATCACCCTGGATGCGGAAGTTGGTGAAGATGAGGTAATGCCGCCAGGTGACGGTGGTACAGTGGTGTAGAGCACCTAGCTCACGCTCGCCGGTGTGGTAATTCTGCTCGGCGGCTGAGAACTGGCGGCTCTCGTATGCTATCACGCGCAGCCCAAGACCATCTCCATTGTCTTGCATAAGTACTCCCCCAAGAGCGATGCCGCTAGCATCCGTCTGCACCACGAAAGGCGCTGTGCCGTCTGCGGCACCCTTAATGTTGGGCAAGGCGAGCACTGGCGCTGATGTGAGGGCCTTCTTCAGCTCCTCGAAGGCCCACTGCTGCATGGGACCCCACTCCCAGGGTACGTCCGACTTGGTCAACCGGGTGAGGGGCTGAGCGATCTCGGAGAAGCAGTGGATGAACCTGCGGTAATACCCCGCTAGGCCCAAGAACTGCCTGACGTGGGTAACCGTCTCCAGCTCGGGCCAGTCCCTCACTGCAGCCACCTTGTCGTGTTGGGGTCTGCAGCCATCTGCGGAGATACAGTGGCCAAGGAACCGCAAGGATTTCTTCAACAGCTGGCACTTGGACCTCTTGAGGAAGACGCCCTTCTCCCTGCATGTCAGGAGCAGTTGTTTGACGTGCTCGTAGTGCTCTGCAGCGGTGTTGCTGAAGACGACCACATCATCGATGAAGATCCGGACAAATGGGAGATGGCCCAAGGCCCGCTGCATCCGTCGCTGGTACTGAGATGGTGAATTCTGCAGCCCCTGCGGCATGACCAACCACTCATATGACCCCATCTGGGTGGTGAAGGCGGTCTTCTCGACATCTCCTGGTGCCATCGGTACTTGCCAGAGGCCATCCACCGCGTCGAACGAAGAGAAGAACTTCGCACCCTGCATCTCGTCGAACATCATCTGGATGTCTGGGAGAGGGTACTTGTCCTTAACTGGCTGGCGGTTGAGGAGCCGGTAATCGATCACCAGTCGCAGCTCCTTGGGGTTCCCGGGTTTAGGGACCATCAAACAGGGAGCTGCATAGGGACTGGAAGAGGGTCGGATG